>JBBPBX010002377.1:0-15485 GCA_038048925.1 Garcialebias charrua | reverse complement strand
TATATATATATATATATATATATATATGGATCTATATACTGTATATGAAAGATTTGAGCAGATATTATCTACACAAACTTTCTTCACGAGTTCACTCTTTTTCCGGATTAAATTGCTTAATGTGACTAGACAAAATGTAATTTCACGAGAGACGTCAACTTATGTTGATCCACCAAAGATGAGCCTTTTATTGAGACAATCATAAAAGTACATTACACATTTGTATCGAGATTAGCTCTGATTTAATAACTACTGCAGACAAGAATTCAAATTGAAAACAAACAGACAGTTAGAGTCTAACTTCCTGTTGGTACATTTACTTAAAAGTTTACTGGCTTAAGAAAAATAAGAATAAGGAGGAAGAAATAGAATGAAATTTAAGTTTAACAGAAGTTAATTATTTTGAAATGATCAGGGTGACACTTTTCCCGAACGAGTCCGGCTAGACTTCCCCACACTTTCAGCATACAATCAACGACTCTTTACCTGGTGACGATACGTCTCTGGAGATAAGAGCTGAGAAGTTTTGTGGACACTTAACGGACTGTGTTGTCCAGTTGACGTCCAGTTGAAACTTCAACGCATGTATAACTGATGCAACGAGCAGAAGTGCACTTATCCCGGCAGGAACCAGGCCAACGTCCTGACTGGGTTTCAAAATAAAACTTTCAGAAAACAAATTCTTTTCAGAACAGATGAGTGAGTTACAGCAAGGCTCTGCTGTAACCCTGGTTGAGAAACATAGGTCTAATTGACAAATGACCACAACGTTCAACCAGTTTCCAGAGGAGAACCCAAGTTGTTAGTTACAGTAGTTCTCCCTATTCACACTAAACCAAAATGGGAAGTAATAGTTTTATATGGAGGGCGGAGTCTGCCCACTTCCTGAATGGTTATTGGCTGGTTTAACAAAATAAAGGAATTTACTCAGCAGTTCCCAGAGTTGGAAAACTCTGAAGGACACTTACATATTGTTTAGGCCAGTGGCCAGATGGAGCTTGTTCGTACAGAGAATATTATGGCTAATTCACAGACAAAGCAGAGAAGGAAGTTAAAAGTTTTACCCTGAACTGCGCCATAATATTAAAGCATCATGTACTACAGAATAACAGCATGAGAGTGACCCTCATATTAATACCAGATCATCATTAAATGACAAAAGTATACTGTTGATCAATTCTGAATTAACACACATTAAAAGAAAGTTCTTTCTGATTGATTTGTGTCTATTAATTCAAAATAATTGTAACAAAATAGTGTACACTTGTCTTCTTCAGAGCTCAAGAAAAGTGTAACACTCAGAGTTTCAGAGAGATGTGAAGAGGTTTAAATCCAATAACGGACATGAGAGTGCTGTATCACTACAATAATATGCATTTCCCTGTGCATAAAGGCTAAACCGTGATTAATGCCATTTCATACCATGATTAAAGGTTGAACCTTATCATTTAACATTTGTTGCTGCTCATGCATCCTAAATGTTTTGCATCATTGACCAGGTAGTGAGGTCTGTGTCAGACCTGCAGGTCTTTAAGGTAATGTTTGTAAAGTGAGGCACTTCGTATTACTCAAACATTTTGGAAGTGCCTTGATTCCAAGCTGCAGAATCCAAACGTCGGTTAAAATGTTATTCATGACTGAGATCTTATTATTTCTGTATCTATGTTGTGGTCTGACAGTAACAACATGTAGAAATGTTCAGTTTCCTCAGAGTCTAACATCTCAATCAGTAGCTTGTAGCTCAGCTGAGTTTTCTTTAGAAGCTCCAGAGTGTTGGAACATATAATCATCATCTGTGGGCAACGAGTGGAATTTGCGCTCTATTTTTTTTCTGACGGATTGTATATCAAAGCAAGTCATGTAGAACTAAGAAAATGTCAGCGAAAAGTATTTGTAATGTGCACATGTGAGCTCTGCCAACCGTGAGCCGCTGTGCCGTTTCAGGCTCGTGTGTTGTGATTAAGTTGTTTACTTAATAAATGGCCGTGTTCCGAGACCCAGAAATGCTAACAATGGGCCCTCTACTTTAATCAGATGGCTGGAACAAAAAGAAGAATTCAAAAGTAAAATACTTCCAGAGCATCTATATTGTTGTGCTTTTGTATTTTATGCAGCTCAAATCATAAATGCTGTAACCCGATGTGATGCGTTACTTTTCAAAGTGGCCCTTTGTCTTGTTTTTGTCCAAACAAACCGGAGTATACCTTTAAGTGTCTGCTGCTGAGTGGTAGTGACACTAAAAGCTACAGAAGAAGTTCATCCAGTTAGTCTGAGTCCTTTTCTACTTTTAGCCACGAATGTCGAAATGCTTCTTGTTACCAGTTGAGGAACACAAATAAACTCGGTGGCTTTCACAGGAGCGGACATGTTTTGTGGCTTCTCCAACTCTGGCACAGTTTGCTCTTTTACTCACGGGGTGCAACAACAGCAGCTTTTCTCTTCTTTCAGCTCGTGACTGAATGGTGGTTATTGTCTGTTCTGACTTAAATAACCCGCAACGGATTACAAAGATCTGATCCCAGGTTTATGTCTCGCTCATTACATGGAAAGAGCGTTATGGAAGCATTTTAAAATAAGTTTGCTTTGAGAGGATGCTCTGCAGCATCTTGCTGAGATTCACATCAATTTTCACCTGGCACACAGAAGTATATTTACACATGATTTTCCTCAGACTTGACTGTGAAACAAACCATTTATCATGTAACTCATGCAGCTGATGTCTTGTGTTTTCACAAGAACAGAATGTGATTGAGTTTGTTAGATTATCGGGTATTATCTGTGGTGCAACCTGCCAGCTTGAGTTAATGAGTAAGTAAATATGTCCGACTAAAATAAGGTGTTTTGCTGTGCTATAATTATGGAAATTCTGCAGAGAAATATCTTTGCATATTTATGCAATCTTTCAGTAAAAAAGTTGAGTAAATAAGTGTTTACAACAAGACCAGAGCAAAACGAAAGAGACAGATGTGGTTTGGACAACACAATCCTGTTTTTTTTTTTACTTTGCCTCTTAAAAGTGAATCTGTATCTCTTCCAACATTATTTTTGTTTATTTTCCTCTGTTTTTACCACATCCACTTCTGACAGCATGTCATATGCTTGTTATAAATGGACTCTACATGTTTGCTGGCCAGGTATAAAACTGTGATCTGAGCATCCCAAACAAATCATCTGGTTGTGTTTCATTCTCTCTAATTTACAAAGGTCCGAGGATTGTGTGAGCCATTCAGTGGTATACGTTAGTTCATCTGCAGCCCCTCTGGAAGAAGCTGCAATAATATACATTACTTTGATTTTCCATGTTTAAAACTGTGAATGGAATTAACAGGCTGACCCTAATTCAAAACAAGCGTTACGTTTGCTGAAGCTGTTTTCCAACCGTCTGAGGCCACATAGGCTCAAAAACACTGAAGCACTCTGACAACACTTAAAACAGCATTCTCTGGACGTTCAAGCTTGGGTGGCCTTAGATGCTGGAGAATGGAAAATAAAACACAAATGGAGCTTTGCATATGGCATACAAACGTCATACTAGATGGGGAAAAGACAGAAACAAGTTGGTTTTTGAATAACAGTAAAAATATATATGTGAAATTATTATTCTGACCATGGAAATTTCTCTCTACGAGTTAACCAGCTGCATTGCATGGCTGGAGGTGCAATTGTGCATCAGTAAAGCATCAAATTTGTCCATAAATGACAAAAAAAAAACTAAAAAACTAAATACTTATTATGTTTGACCCATTTTCATTTTAACTGCACAGTAGTGGAGGAATAAAACCGGAAATTCTAGGAAGACTGAAACTTTGTTTGCAAGTGAACATTTGTAGACTGGTGGAGCGAAACCCAAACAGACGGGGGTTTGATAGTTTAAATTGACTTTTGTCTAAAAACGTTGAGGATGAACTGAAAAGAAGTCCAGTTGACCTGATTTCACTGAGAGTTGCTGAAAATGGAAAACCAACATTGGTTTTGTTCATCCAGTAGGACATTGTGTCAAGCTCGTGCAACCAAATGTGGGAGCAGTGCATAGAAAGACCAAACTACTGGAAGAAACCCAACGGTTTGTGTCCCTTCCATCGTGCACACCACAATGCAACAACACATCGTGTGTAGTGGTGAGGCCACAATGAAGCACGCCTGGTTTAAAAGTGCTTCTTGTTTTTGTTCTTCTGACGTTTGCATCACCACTAATCACAACATTTTACATGAAACTGAGTCCAATGAAGCGGCACTTCTCACATGTCCACAGAAATACAGTGAAGTGGGACAGTCCCTGACATTAACGTCTTCACAGTGTGAGCGGCCCAGGGAGGGGCGTGGGTTGCTACCACGATGGCGGCTGTCATGACTGGCATGCAGAGGCCAGCGGGATCACCCACACCTCCCTGCAGTCCCTGAGGATCAGTCTCCATGAGCTGATCAAAGGCATTTGACTCGTCATGCAGGGTGCTGATTGCTTCCATGCACTCACTGACACCACCTGGCTCAGATGAACATACTCTAATTAAACTGAAGACTGTGAGGGGAGAGGAAATGTATGTATCCAGGTTCTTTTTCCTCTATTACCACTCAGTTTTACCTCAGATGTAAATGTGAGAATGTGGTTAACAACAACCTAATACATAAAAGTTTTAAGGATGATGAAGAAAATTCAAGATGAGAGAAAACAGAAGATTCCTGGATGAGTATCATGAAACCATTCAAGAGATCAGGAGGAAATTCAGAGAGAACATCTTAAACTGAACCACATCAAGAACCGTTAACGACTGATAAAACCAAACAGACCCACATAACCAGTTTCTAGAACCACATCAACCGCTGGTAGAACCACACAACAGATGGTAGAACCTCAACAACAGCTGACAGAACCTCAACAACAGCGGACAACAGGTGATAGAACCACAGAACAGCTGACAGAACCTCAATGACAGGTGATAGAACCTCAACAACAGCTGATAGAACCTCAAACACAGGTGATAGAACTACAGAACAGCTGAAATAACCTCAACAATAGATGATATAACCACACAACAGGTGACAGAACCACAACAACAGGTGATAGAACCACAACAACAGGCGATATAACCACAAACACAGGTGATAGAACCACAACAACAGCTGATAGAACCACAAAACCGCTGACAGAACCTCAACAACAGCTGACAACAGGTGATAGAACCACAGAACAGCTGATATAACCTCAACAACAGCTGATAAAACCTCAACAACAGGTGATAAAACCACACAACAGGTGATAGAACCACAACAACAGATGAAAGAACCACACAACAGCTGATAGAACCTCAACAACAGCTGACAAAACCTCAACAACAGCTGACAACAGGTGATAGAACCACAGAACAGCTGACAGAACCTCAACAACAGCTGACAACAGGTGATAGAACCACAGAACAGCTGATATAACCTCAACAACAGCTGACAACAGGTGATAGAACCAAAGAACAGCTGACAGAACCTCAACAACAGCTGATAAAACCTCAACAACAGGTGATAAAACCACACAACAGGTGATAGAACCACAACAACAGATGAAAGAACCACACAACAGCTGATAGAACCTCAACAACAGCTGACAAAACCTCAACAACAGCTGACAACAGGTGATAGAACCACAGAACAGCTGACAGAACCTCAACAACAGCTGACAACAGGTGATAGAACCACAGAACAGCTGACAGAACCTCAATGACAGGTGATAGAACCTCAACAACAGGTGATAGAACTACAGACCAGCTGAAAGAACCTCAACAATAGATGATAGAACCACACAACAGGTGATATAACCACAACAACAGGCGATATAACCACAAAAACAGCTGACAGAACCACAACAACAGCTGACAGAACCACAACAACAGCTGACCGAACCTCAACAACAGCTGACAACAGGTGATAGAACCACAGAACAGCTGACCGAACCTCAACAACAGCTGACAACAGGTGATAGAACTACAGACCAGCTGAAAGAACCTCAACAATAGATGATAGAACCACACAACAGGTGATATAACCACAACAACAGGCGATATAACCACAAAAACAGCTGACAGAACCACAACAACAGCTGACAGAACCACAACAACAGCTGACCGAACCTCAACAACAGCTGACAACAGGTGATAGAACCACACAACAGATGATAGAACATTAACAAAATGTGACAGAACCACAACAACAGGTGATAGAACCATAACAACAGTGATAGAACCACAACAGCAGCTGATAGAACCACAGAACAGGTGATAGAACCCCATCAACAGGTGATAGAACCACAACAACAGCTGATAGAACCACAGAACAGGTGATAGAACCCCATCAACAGGTGATAGAACATCTGATAGAACCACACAGCAGCTAATAGAACAACGCAGAACCGCATGAACATCTGATAGAACCACACAGCAGCTGATAGAACCACAACAGCTGAAAGAACCTCATCAACAGGTGATAGAACATCTGATACAACCACACAACAGCTGATAGAACAACACAGAACCACATCAGCAGCTGACAGAACCACAATAACAGCTGATAGAACCTCATCAACAGCTGATAGAACATCTGATAGAACCCCACAACAGCTGATTGAACAACACAGAACCACATCAACAGCTGATAGAACCACACATCAGCTCATAGAACCACACAACAACTGATAGAATCACACAGACCCACATAACCAGTTGCTAGAACCACAGCAACCGCTGATAGAACCACACATAACCACATCAACATCTGATAGAACCACACATCATCTGATAGAACCACACAACAGCTGATAGAACCACACATAACCACATAAACAGCTGATAGAACCACGCAACCACAGAACCACGTCCACAGCTGACAGAAGAACTTTGAACAGGGATGTTTTTTGCACTTTTTGTTGTCAGTATCTAGCCACAAAGCCTGGTTCTGTGAAGGTTTGGGCTTGACTCAGGATTCTGACGGGAGCATCATTACACATTATTTTACAGCAACTCCTGCTTCTGTTAAGAACCTCGTCTTTTTCAGGAATATCAGAATATTTCTCACCAAAAAGATACAAAACTACACTCTGCTCACATTGTAAAGTGTGAGGCAGAAGAGGGGACAGGTTCTGGACAACGGTCCTGACCCGTCCTCAGCAGAGACTCTCAGACGTTGATGAGAACAGCTGACACTGTTAGACCCTTTAAAACAGAAGACTGTGAGAAGAACGGGACAAATTGACGCCTGAAACTCTTCATGACTTCTTACCCTGATTGTTATTCAATACCAAGTGTGATGAGTGCCAATATACAGATAATAAGAAACATATTTTTGTTTTGTTTGTCTGCAATGACATAACTATCAAATTAAACAAAATGTGCATTATTATATGTTCTTATGCATGTCAGGAAACATTTGGATATTAGCTCAGATTACACAATGTAAACAGAGACCTATAGATGATATTAAAAAAAAATGTTTTGGTAGTTATTATAGAAACGTGTAAACTGTTGTCACCTGTCCAAGAGTTGCTCTTCATCAGTAGATCCAGAAGCTCTGTGTCACTGTAACTCTCAGCTTTAAGCTTTTTGGATGATAGAGAAGTGGATTCACATCACTGAGCACGGCTAATGGTCTGAGTCTTCTGAGTGAGAGCAGAAAGAAACTGTTTTGAGGCCGAACGGTAACATTCATATTCCCCAAAGAGCCCGAGTTTATCAAATTTCTATTTAAAATTCCAATAAGCTGTTTGGGAGGGGTGCAGTTGGCCTGCGTTCAGGCTGTTTCAGGTAACCAGACTCTTTGTTGGTCGTTAAGCATGAGCAATCAATATCATATCAAGGCCCAGTGGAACACCTGACAGTTCAATTTCACAGCAAGCCTTGAAATCAATACTTTCGGAATAGTTTTGGACTTTACCAAAGGCAACCCGCTGGAGTTAATCTATGATGTCATTAGCCTGGGTCACAGCGTGCATGGTCATTACACTGTGTAACAATAAATGTTCATAAGAGACGACACACTCTATCCTCTTGAGCTTGACTGCGGCCTCTAATTGAAGTAAATTCATTCACGGGGGAGAGCCGGCCCTGATCGACTGCTCCGCAGTCCCCGTTTGTAATTCCCATCCAGGAGAATTTGGGCAAAAGCTGCCCTGTCAGGTCTTTCTTAGAGGTCCATGGCTCAGGAAATTGGGCAAGGTTTCATCAAGCAGAAAATCTTTTAAACTGTTTAGATGGTAGCAGAGTGTCTCAGGAAGAGACTGTTTACCCTTGAAACACAACAGCACGGTAGTTGGGCTCCTATTTTTTTATGTTTTTCAGACGAAGAACCACTTTTAAAAGTGCTCTCAGAAAAAGTGGGGGCAACAAAATACCACATCAGTTCATTGATTTTTTATATTTAACAGTCAAACAAAACAAAATGACAAAAACCCTCTTAGTTACTAACGTATCAACAGTAGTGTTGCACCACATGTCAAGATATTTTTTTTTTTTTCCCTGGCTGAACAAATCTGTTATTTACCAGATTTGTTCTGCCACATGTTGCTCATAATGGGTTCTTTTTTTTTTTACTGCAGCTTTTAAATGGGATGAAATAAAAAGTTGCAGAGTAAAAGTCTTCTCCTTATTCATCAAATTGTAAATTGAATTGCCTATAAAAAATATGCCAAGAAAGCCCAGTAAAAAAAAAAAAAAAGACACAAGCGGCCTTGGATTACGAGTGCCGCAGTGGTTTTGGCCAGTTTCCACTCAAAATGAAGGTTCTTTTTACCTTCTTTATTATGTCTTAAGGAGAGCAGGACACTGCACGTGGCCAGGCAAATGAAACATACCTACTAAATAGTATTGATCCCAGTGTTACACGTGCACACATTTACACTAGGTCATACCTTTCATTACAGCTGGAATACATGTTTAAGTCTGTTCTTCAGTAAATTTCACAATAAGTGTAATTTATTATCTTGCACAATGTGTACATTTTAACACAAGAGAAAAACAGAACTATACTGATTTTTCCTCATGCGCTGGCCTCTGACAGGAGTTACTCTGCTCACAACATATTTGGAAACCACAGTTTAGTGGAAATTTGAAACTGGCTATTTCCAAGGCAAAAAATGTAGAGGCCCGGCAGACAAACGGCATTATTTCTGGGATCTGGCCCCGACATGGATATTATCACTTCTTCCATATCCTCCGCTCATTTTTTAGCTGTGTAATTTACAGTAAGGTTTAAAGCTGTGCTCCAACATTCTCAGAAGTGTCCATTTGGAGGCTTCAGAAAAATGGAAAAACAGTTCCAGGGGTTAAAAAGGTTAGGTGGTGATTTGGGCCCAAAACTCTCCTGTAAAGAATTTTAAAAACATGTTGTTCATCAGGAAATACTGTGAAATAAAAGGTTCAGTAATGCTCCGTGCATTGTTCTTCACTGTGCAGTATCATTATTACCTGTTAACCTTAGTAAAACATCACAATAATAAAAGCCACACAGAAGTGTGCAACACATGCAAGATACTAAATACTTATTTACTTAGTTATGTTTTTAATTCATCTAAATCAGTGTTTTTCAACCTTTTTTGAGCCAAGGCACAGTGTTTTCATTGAAAAAAATCCCAAGGCACACCACCAACCAAAATTGTAAACATAGATACATTGTATCCGCCTATATTAAATATATAGTTATTCTTATCAAAGTGTCTTGAATAGGAATGAAATAAACACAAAAATGTATTTTTATCATATTTTATATTTCTTATTTCAAATTGCACTTAACATGTCTTCAAAAATACACCCGAACAGTACCACAACAATGTGGTCTTAAATTTAAAGAGGTTGTAGAAAGGGGGGGGGGGGCTTTTTTGATAATTTCCAAGGCACACCTGATGATCACTCGTGGCACACTAGTGTGCCTAGGCACAGTGGTTGAAAAACACTGATCTAAATATCCATCTTCTTCCACTTACTGAAGGTCAGGTCATGGAGCTAACAGGTCCAGAAAGAAACCTAGACATTCCCGGGCTCAGGTCCTCCTGGGGATCTAAAGGTGCACGTAGGCCAGAGAGGATATATATCCTTTCAGAGTTCTAGATTTACCCTGAGGTCTCCTTCCTACCAGTGGGACAAGCCTGAAAAATGTCCAGGGGGAAGCGTCCACGAGACTTCCTAATTAGATGTCCAAACTACCTCAGCTAAGTCCAGTCAAGAGGAGCAGAAACTCAACGGAGCTCCCCCAGATGATGATACTCCTCACTCAAAGGTTGAGCCCAGCCTTCCTTTCAGAAGAAGCTCATTTCAGGAGCTTGATCTCTTCCTGGAGACGGCATGACCACAGACAGGAGTTAGAACATAGATGGACCAGTAGGTACAAGATGTTGATGTATCTTCTGTTTTAACCTACATCTCTCTTATACGCTTATAAGGTCTTATACTTCCGGCACTGGACGAGGCAGCAGCTTTTCCCTCTCTCTCCTTCCCTCCCCGACCTTCCCCACCCTGCACAGCTTCTTGTCTTGTCTGCAGCTCCTCAGGAAAGCACTTCTCGAACGCAAATTGAGATGGATTGGGTTTCATGGGCAATCAATTCTATTGACAATATTTTTTTCTACAAAAAGGCAAGGCACGGGGAGCCAGCCGGTCCCCCGGAGACTCACCTGGGAGGATACGTCATGGATTCCTGGGGCGAATGGAAGGTGACGTGTCTCTCATGCTCTCTGTGGAAGCCGTGGAGGATTTGAATATTGGATTTATGATAGCAGGCACTTTGCTTTTTGGTGTTTGTGGAGCACTGGCCTATCGGAAAATGAGGAAGACTTCAGCAGCGATTCATGTCGAAGCTCCCAAGTCAAAGTGTACAGTATTTTCTGGTGTATAGGTCACACCTGTGTATAGGTCGCATTGTCCAATTATCAACAATAGATTGGAAAAATCCCTAGATAGGTCGCACTGGTGTATAGGTCGCACCCATGTTTAGCTCTGCTGCAAATGTCTGCCACAGGAGCGCACAGCAAGGCTTTTAAGAAGATTAACACTTAAAAACAATTATTTGTTTGATAAAAATTATAGCAAATATGTGTCTGAGCTGAACTTTTCCTTAATAAATGAACGTAATTGTGAAATGAGCTGGATTTAAAAATTTGTTTCACCGAAAGTGATAACAAGCCATATATAGGTCGCACCTGAGTATAGGTCGCAGGCCTTGAAAAAAAAAACATAAAAAGGTGCGACCTATACACCGGAAAATACGGTAAGTCTGCTCCGCGCCGTGACCTCCATAAATCAGCTGTTTTACGAGCTAAACCGTAAGGTGGACCAGACCACCCGCACGGATTGAGACTCTTGGACGCTGTACTGGTCAACATCTGGAGGACGGGTCATAGCTTGGATCAGTGAAAAGTTCCCGAATTATATCATATTTGGATCAGAGTCGCCCAGTAGGACTCAAAGCTACAGAAATTACACTGTGTGCCTTAAGTGAAAAATATTTATGTTATCTCTATCTGACTTCCCAAAACAGCCTTGGAAAGGCTGGATATCAAATTTCTCCTGAGACGTGTTACTGAGGACACCAGCTGCACCTAACTATCGCTACCCCCCCCCCCCCGGAGAACTTTCTGTGAGCGTTATCGGAGGCCGGCTGGGAACATCTTCAGAACTGTTTGCTATCTGAAAATGGCTCATGGACAGAATCTCACTGCCTCGACCTCAAAATGCATATGTGATTTGTCCTAAATACGCTTTCTGATAGAGTTTTTTGATTTCTCATATGGTGTCTAAACAGGCAAGATGTGAAATATTTTTTTTTTTGTAATACCACAACTTCTCCTCATGTTATCTCCCTTTTTCATATCTAAGGTTGTGGCGGCACGGTTTAACTGCTACGGCTTCGTGCACTCGTCACATCTTAAGACGGATGTGCGTGATCTGAGACTGTTGAGCTCATTGTCACTGTGCATAGCTGGCCAGGGGATGATCCTGGTTCTTCTGCTGTCACAAGTCATGTTTCCTGCCAGTTCCAGGATTTCAGTGGTCAGGCACTTGAGCACAGCCGGCAGGGAGATGGGAATGCATCCTTGGTGCCTCATTTTCAACTCATTTGAGGTTTGGGGCTGTAGTTGAGATGTTATTTGAGCTTTTGAGATATTAATCAGCTGCTCCTGGTTGTAGAAAACCACCTTGTTGTTATGGTTACTCATCATAATAAATGACCACAACTAAAAACATTTAAGTAAAAATCCTTCCAGCTGCGTGCCACCGCTTTGGTGTGGGGGATAAGCATGCGGCACATATTGAGGCTGAGCCTCTCTGCAGGCGGCGCGGGTTCGCGTCCCAGACCCGACGAGCTGTTTCTGCAGTGTCTCTCCCTTCTCTCTACCCGTTTCGCCCTCTCCCTCTACAATAAAGGCCACTAGAGCCCAATAATGTAAAAAATAATAAATAAATAAAAATCCTTCCAGCTGCACAGCATCCAATACCAGACGAAACAATCATCCAAAAAAGTGATTTACATCCAGAAAAACAACAAGATCATGAGACCCTGAGAAAAATATTAGACATTACTGAATGCAAATTTACCGCCACATACTGTTTTATCTAAGTCCTTGACATTTGTTCTTTTCCCACCCATGTCCACAAAGAGCTAAGACCCAAATCTCCAATATAAAAAAAAATAATCACAGTGTTGCTGTTGGTAACCTTCTGACAGCGACAGGAGCTTTTTGTCTGGACAGCATAGAAAAGTCAAACAGAGAAAATAGTGTGGGCAAGTGTTGAATGGGAACAGTGAAATTCAGTTGACCAATGACCCCCACAAGAAACAAAAAAAGAGAATGAGACCATGAAGCTATTAAAAAGCTCCCACACAGTAAACTTTCTCTTTCTTCTGTATAAGAGGATGAACCTGTGTCCTCGTCCCGTGAATGACAGAATCTATTACAGTTACAAATGTCTTCAGAACAACCTTGTACCTCGTGCGTTTTCCTCTGAAAATATGGGAGGTATTACTGGCTGGAGGCCATTAAAGACCCGGGGCCTCCCTCCAGTTTTCGTATTGATTACACTCATCCGTCTGTTTAATGGTGTTTTTAGGCGTGTCTTGTAATTGCTTTAAACGATGATAGAAAATCATCTACAATGTATAAAACTGAACTTAACGGCACACACACGGAGCAGATCTATCTCCTGGTTGTTTGCTTCTGCTGTAAAGAAGAATCCTCGGCATCCATTTTCCTGCTGTCTGCACAGATTCAGCCCCACCGCAGAGCTGTGCAGCAAGGCTCCTCCATAATGACCGTCGGCGTGGAAACATGAGTCAGAGGAAGAGATGAACTCTGGACAAATAAACTCCCACAACCAAACCTTAGACATAACAAGCAGCTGAATGCAGGGCAACAGGAGAAACATGATCATCGGTGTCTCTTAATTCTTGGCAAAAACTACAATTCCTGTTCCAGCGATCTTAAAAGAAGATTTAAATGTTTTATTTGGTCTAAAGGCTGTGGATTATTGTTCTGATTGCATTTTCCCTGAGTAATAAACTAATAAAAGGTACTCCCGTTTTACAAAAACAGGTCATCATGGAATGTTTTATGGCTATCCTCCCTTTTCTACATTTCTTGCTACAGACTTTTTTCCAAGATGGATTAAAATTCCTTCTCCCCCAGAAGTCTACACACAGAATCCCATAATGACAAAGTGAAAAAATGTTAAAAATATATCATGCACATAAAGATTCAGATTGTTTGCTCGATACTCTGTTGATGCACCTTAGGTGTGCTTTTGAGTGTGAAGCTTCAAGCTTCGCACGCCTACCGTCGAGCAGTTTCACTTCTCTGCAGAACCTCTCTGGCTCCACCAGGTCAGATGAAGAACGACAGTGAAAAGACATTTCCACATTTCTCCAGAGATGTTCAATCAGATTCTGTCACACTCCTGACCTCTTGGCAGGGCTTAATTTAATCTGCCAGAACAGGATCCGGGAACTCATTTTGATTTGGGGGCATTCCATTAATAGTTTGCTTAGATCCAGTAACTCTGAGTCCTAATAACAATAATAAAGATAATAAAGTTATGAACAAACATGACTGCCTTGAATGAATAAAACTTATATTGGATATGTAATCTGAAAATAATTACATAAACACTAATTTTAAACACAATTGCCACTTACAAGCTTCTTATCACATCAGAGCTGCACCTTCTAGTAAACATAAAAAAAATCCACCCCAAAAAGTTCAGTCGTGGGCAATTTAATTAAAAACACTAACATATAATTAAACAGCAGAACTAAATTTCAAATGTTTGACAGTTTAAGCTGGTCATTAATAAAAAACTTGATTATTATTTAAAATTATGAGAGGATTGGAGGGAGTGGTGGAACAGAGGTTGAAGAGGGTGGGCCTGTGATCGGAGGATCGCTGGTTCAACTCCCGGTACCGACAACATCAAAGTGTGGGTGGTATTGGTAAAGCACCCACACCTGTCTCCACCCTCATCTGCTGCACTCTGGGCCCTTGAGGAAGGCCCTTAACCCCCACCATCTGCTGCACCGGATGCCAGCTCTCTGCTCCACACAGAGGGCTGTGGTAGGTCAGTGGTCGCATCTGGAAGGGCATCCGGTGTAAAAATAATTGCCAAGTCTTCGTGCAACTTAGTTCGCATGGCAACTCCCTGATGAAAGGAGCAGCGGAAAGAAGAAAACAATTTTACAAGAGAAATGTGGAATGGATCATCACGTGACGTACATCACGTATCAAAACAACAATGCTAATTTGTCAAAATAATAGCGATCAAACGACAGTCAAATTTACTTTAAAGGTGCTATGTGTAACTTTCTGTAGAGTGCAGAACTTAGAAAAATTTTCAACAGGCAAAGCATTCTGATCCCTCCCCCTCAGAGCCATATATGGCTCTGCTCCCCCTGGCCCTGCTGAAATTCAAATTCAAGCTCTGTTTTTATTGGCTGATTCAAATTCAAGCTCTGTTTTTATTGGCTGGTTACAAACTCTGTTTTTATTGGCTGGTTAACGGCGGGTCACTCTGTGTTTTTAGTGTTTTTATAAATGCTGATAGAGAAGCAAGGGGACTATAGTTTTTTTCAGAGATTACTTTGTCTAACATCAGTCTGTCAGTAGATAGTGACAGAGTGAAGAAATATGTTAAAAATATATTGTTAGAAAAGTTACAGACTACATTACAAAGTTACATAGTGCAGCTTTAATAAAAAAGTTTTCTCATTGTACAACTAAACAACTGAGAATTGAAGCACATGAAGGCAGTGGCCATGGATATACTAGAGCAGGTGGAGGGTGTGGGTGAGAGCCAAGCTAACCAGTCAAGGTGGAGCTTGGGGGTTTCACATGTGGAGGAGGACAACAGCAAGGACAGCGAATTAATTAGAGAAGAGTCGGGCTCTGAACCATCAAGAGGTGGGGGGTGGGTTGGGATGCTTGAAAGCAGCGAAACTGATCTATGCACACAAGGAGGGCTGTTGGT
>JBBPBX010002376.1:68506-88386 GCA_038048925.1 Garcialebias charrua | reverse complement strand
CCATCCATCCATCCATCCATCTTCTTCCGCTTATCCGGGGTCGGGTCGCGGGGGTAGCAGCCTAAGTAGGGAGGCCCAGACTTCCCTCTCCCCAGCCACTTGGAGCAGCTCCTCCGGGGGAATCCCAAGGCGTTCCCAGGCCAGCCGAGAAACATAGTCCCTCCAGCGCGTCCTGGGTCTTCCTCTGGGTCTCCTCCCGGTGGGACGTGCCCGGAACACCTCACCAGGGAGGCGTCCAGGAGGCATCCTAACCAGATGCCCGAGCCACCTCAACTGGCTCCTCTCGATGTGGAGAAGCAGCGGCTCTACTCCGAGTCCCTCCCGGATGACTGAGCTTCTCACCCTATCTCTAAGGGAGAGTCCAGCCACCCTGCGGAGAAAACTCATTTCAGCCGCTTGTATCCGAGATCTTGTTCTTTCGGTCATAACCCAAAGCTCATGACCATAGATGAGGGTGGGAACGTAGATCGATCGGTAAATTGAGAGCTTTGCCTTTTGACTCAGCTCTCTCTTCACCACGACAGACCGGTACAGCGCCCGCTTCACTGTGGACGCTGCACCTATCCGCCTATCGATCTCACGCTCCAGTTTTCCCTCATTCGTGAACAAGATCCCGAGATACTTAAACTCCTCCACTTGGGGCAGGACCTCCTCCCCGACCCGGAGAGGGCATGCTACCCTTTTCCGGCTCAAGACCATGGCCTCGGATTTGGAGGAACTGATCCTCATCCCGGCCGCATCGCATTCAGCTGCAAACCGCTCCAGCGAAAGCTGTAGATCACGAGCTGATGAAGCCAATAGGACCACATCATCTGCAAAAAACAGAGAAGCGATTCTAAGGTCACCAAAACGGATCCTCTCAACACCTTGGCTGCGCCTAGAAATTCTGTCCATAAAAGTTATGAACAGAATCGGTGACAAAGGGCAACCTTGGCGGAGTCCAACTCTCACCGGAAACGAGCCTGACTTACTGCCGGCAATGCGGACCAAGCTCTGACACCGGTCGTACAGGGACCTAACAGCCCTTATCAAAGGGCCTGGTACCCCATACTCCCGGAGTACCCCCCACAGAACCCCCCGAGGGACGCGGTCGAATGCCTTCTCCAAGTCCACAAAACACATGTAAACTGGTTGGGCAAACTCCCACGCACCCTCCAGGACCCTGCTGAGGGTGTAGAGCTGGTCCAGTGTTCCACGACCAGGACGAAAACCACACTGCTCCTCCTGAATCCGAGGTTCGACTATCCGACGGACCCTCCTCTCCAGAACCCCTGAATAGACCTTACCAGGGAGGCTTAAGAGTGTGATCCCCCTATAGTTGGAACACACCCTACGGTCCCCCTTTTTAAATAGGGGAACCACCACCCCAGTCTGCCAATCCAAGGGAACTGCCCCAGATGTCCACGCGATATTGCAGAGTCGCGTAAGCCAACACAACCCTACAACATCCAGAGCCCTAAGGAACTCCGGGCGAATCTCATCCACCCCCGGAGCCTTGCCACCGCGGAGCTTTTTAACCACCTCGGCGACCTCAGCACCAGAGATCAGAACCCGACCCAAAGTCCCCAGGCTCTGCTTCCTCAGTGGAAGACGTGCCAGTAGGATTGAGGAGGTCTTCGAAGTATTCCGCCCACCGACTCACAACATCCCGAGTTGAGGTCAGCAGCACGCCACCTCCACCATAAATGGTGTTGGTCTCGTACCTCTTTCCCCCCCTGAGACGCCGGATGGTGGACCAGAATCGCCTCGAAGCCGTACGGAAGTCATTCTCCATGGCCTCTCCGAACTCCTCCCACGCCCGAGTTTTTGCCTCAGCAACCACCCGAGCCGCATGCCGCTTGGACTGCCGGTACCTATCAGCTGCTTCCGGGGTCCCACAAGCCAAAAAGGCCCAATAGGACTCCTTCTTCAGCCTGACAGCATCCCTCACTGCCGGTGTCCACCACCGGGTTCGAGGGTTGCCACCTCGACAGGCACCAACAA
The DNA here is from genome assembly GCA_038048925.1 of Garcialebias charrua. Classification (NCBI taxonomy): domain Eukaryota; kingdom Metazoa; phylum Chordata; class Actinopteri; order Cyprinodontiformes; family Rivulidae; genus Garcialebias; species Garcialebias charrua. Next base: position 86,403 of record JBBPBX010002376.1, on the reverse strand, counting down.
CCTTGCGGCCACAGCTCCGATAAGCTGCCTCGACAATAGAGGCGCGGAACACGGCCCACTCGGACTCCATGTCCCCCGCCTCCCTCGGAACGTGTTCAAAGCTCTCCCGGAGGTGGGAGTTAAAGCTCCGTCTTACGGGAGACTCTGCCAGACGTTCCCAGCAGACCCTCACGATACGTTTGGGTCTGCCAGGTCTGACCGGCATCCTCCCCCACCATCGGAGCCAACTCACCACCAGGTAGTGGTCAGTAGACAGCTCCGCCCCTCTCCTCACCCGAGTGTCCAAGACATGCGGCCGCAGATCAGATGAGACGACAACAAAGTCGATCATCGAACTGCGACCTAGGGTGTCCTGGTGCCAAGAGCACATATGGACACCCTTATGCTTAAACATGGTGTTCGTTATGGACAATCCATGACGAGCACAGAAGTCCAATAACAGAACACCACTCTGGTTCAGATCAGGGGGGCCGTTCCTCCCAACCACACCCCTCCAGGTCTCACTGTCATTGCCCACGTGAGCGTTGAAGTCCCCCAGTAGAACAAGGGAGTCCCCAGGAGGCGCACTCTCCAATACCCCCTCCAAGGACTCCAAAAAGGGTGGGTAGTCTGAGCTGCCGTTTGGTGCATAGGCACAAACAACAGTCAGAGCCCGTCCCCCCACACGTAGGCGAAGGGAGGCTACCCTCTCGTTCACCGGGGTGAACCCCAACGTACAGGCACCAAGATGGGGGGCAACCAGTATGCCCACTCCTGCTCGGCGCCTCTCACCAGGGGCAACTCCAGAGTGGAAGAGTGTCCAACCCCTCTCAAGGAAACTGGTTCCAGAGCCAGAGCCATGCGTTGAGGTGAGTCCGACTATTTCTAGTCGGAACCTCTCAACCTCACACACTAGCTCAGGCTCCTTCCCCACCAGAGAGGTGACATTCCATGTCCCAATGGCCAGCTTCTGTAGCCGAGGATCAGACCGCCAGGGTCCCCGCCCTCGGCCGCCACCCATCTCACATTGCACCCGACCCCTTTGGCCCCTCCCACAGGTGGTGAGCCCATGGGAAGGGGGACCCACGTCTCCTCTTCGGGCTGTGCCCGGCCGAGCTCCATGGGTAAAAGCCCGGCCACCAGGCGCTCGCCAGCGTGCCCCACCTCCGGGCCTGGCTCCAGAGTGGGGCCCCGGTGACCCGCGTCCGGGCGAGGGAAAACTTAGTCCATTAATTGTACTCATCATAGGGGTTTTTGGGCTGCGCTTTGTCAGATCCCTCACCTAGGACCTGTCTGCCTTGGGTGACCCTTCTAGGGGCATGAAGCCCCTGACAGCATAGCTCCTAGGATCATTGAGACACTCAAACCCCTCCACCACGGTAAGGTGGCAGCCCAGGGAGGGGGTCATGTCAGGAATGGCATCCGACGTAAAACACTTGCCAAAACCATAATGCGAGTTCATCAAAGTGAAACCATACCGGATCGGTCGAGGCCCGGGTTAACAACGTCCGCCACCGGTGCTGTTGACAAACAGGGTGCCGGCGGAAATTGTACTACTGTTAGTCGAAGACCCCGAGGAGGGAAACGTGTCAGGAGACAGAGGGAGAGGAGGAAAGTGAAGAATGTAGGACTGAGGGTTGCAACTCTAAATGTGGGGACAATGACAGGCAAAGGTAGAGAGCTGGCTGACATGATGCAGAGAAGAAAGGTAGATGTTTTATGTGTCCAAGAGACCAAGTGGAAGGGCAGCAAGGCTCGCAGTATTGGAGCAGGGTTCAAACTGTTTTACCATGGTGTGGATAGAAAGAGAAATGGAGTAGGGGTGGTCCTGAAGGAGGAGTTGGCAAAGAATGTAGTAGAGGTGAAGAGAGTGTCAGATAGGGTGATGTGTCTAAAGGTAGAAGTAGAAGGTCTGATGCTAAACATAGTAAGTGGTTATGCTCCACAGGTTGGATGTGATGGGGAGGAGAAAGATAAATTTTGGAAAGATTTGGATGAAGTGATAGAGAGTATTCCCAGGGAGGAAAGAGTGGTGATTGGAGCAGACCTGAATGGACATGTTGGTGAAGGAAACAGAGGGGATGAGGAAGTGATGGGTAGGTTTGGTGTCAAGGAAAGAAACCAGGAAGGACAGATGGTGGTGGATTTTGCCAAGAGAATGGAAATGGCTATAGTCAATACCTATTTCCAAAAGAGGGAGGAACATAGAGTGACCTATAAGAGTGGAGGAAGGAGTACACAGGTCGACTACATTCTGTGTAGAAGAGGAAACCTGAGGGAGATTGGAGACTGTAAGGTTGTAGCAGGGGAGAGCGTGGCCAGACAGCATCGGATGGTTGTGTGTAGAATGACTGTTGTTGCGAAGAAGAGAAAAAGAGTAAAACCAGAGAAGAAGACCAAATGGTGGAAGCTAAAGAAGGAAGAATGTTGTGAGAAATTCAGAGACGAGCTGTTAAAGGCTCTGGGTGGTAAGAAAGAGCTTCCAAGTGACTGGGCTACTACAGCAACAGTAATTAGAGAGACAGGTAGGAAGGTACTTGGTGTGTCATCTGGACAGAGAATAGATGATAAGGAAACCTGGTGGTGGAATAGTGAAGTGCAGGACGCCATTCAAAGAAAGAGATTAGCCAAGAAGAAATATGACAGTGAGAGGACTGAAGAGAGGAGACAGGAATATAAGGAGATGGGACATAGAGCAAAGAGGGAAGTAGCTAAGGCAAAGCAGAGGGCGTACAATGAGTTATATGGGAGACTGGACACTAAAGAGGGCGAGAAGGACTTGTACCGATTGGCAAGACAGAGGGATCAGGCTGGAAAGGATGTGCAGCAGGTTAGGCTTATTAAAGATGGGAATGGGAATGTTCTAACAAGTGAGGAGAGTGTGATGGGAAGATGGAAGGATTACTTTGAGGAGCTAATGAATGAAGAGAATGAAAGAGAAAGAAGAGTGGAGGTACTAGAAACTGTGGACCAGGAAGTGGGAAAGATTAGTGAGGGTGAAGTCCGGAAAGCTCTGAAAAGAATGAAGAAGGGGAAGGCAGTAGGACCTGATGACATACCAGTGGAGGTTTGGAAATGTCTTGGAGAGATGGCAGTGAGGTTTTTGACTCAAATATTTAATGGAATATTTGAGGGTGAGAAAATGCCTGAAGAATGGAGAAGAAGTGTGCTGGTTCCCATTTTTAAGAACAAGGGTGATGTACAGAGTTGTAGCAACTACAGGGGAATTAAGTTGATGAGCCACACAATGAAGATCTGGGAGAGAGTTGTGGAAGCAAGACTTAGACAAGATGTGACTATCTGTGAGCAGCAGTATGGTTTCATGCCAAGAAAGAGCACCACAGATGCCATCTTTGCTTTGAGGATGTTGATAGAGAAGTACAGAGAGGGTCAGAAAGAACTCCATTGTGTGTTTGTGGATTTAGAAAAAGCTTATGACAGGGTACCAAGAGAAGAGGTGTGGTATTGCATGAGGAAATCTGGAGTGGCAGAAAAGTATGTTAGACTGGTACAGGACATGTATGAGGACAGCAGGACAGTGGTGAGATGTGCTGTGGGAGTGACAGATAGCTTCAAAGTGGCGGTGGGATTGCATCAAGGATCGGCTCTGAGCCCCTTCCTGTTTGCTCTGGTGATGGACCGACTAACAGATGAGGTCAGGCAGGAATCCCCATGGACTATGATGTTTGCAGATGACATTGTGATCTGTGGTGAGAACAGGGAACAAGTGGAAGAGAACTTGGAGAGGTGGAGGTATGCTCTTGAAAGAAGAGGAATGAAAGTCAGTCGTAGTAAGACAGAGTACATGTGTGTGAATGAGAGGGAGGCCAGTGGAACAGTGAGGCTACAAGGAGCAGAGGTCACAAAGGTGCAGGACTTCAAGTACTTGGGGTCCACTGTCCAGGGAAATGGGGAATGTGGTAAAGAGGTGAAAAAGAGAGTCCAGGCAGGATGGAGTGGATGGAGAAAAGTTTCAGGAGTGATTTGTGACAAAAAGGTGTCAGCAAAGGTCAAAGGAAAAGTTTACAAGACAGTGGTGAGACCAGCTATGTTGTATGGTCTGGAGACAGTGGCATTGACAAAAAGACAGGAGAAAGAACTGGAAGTGGCAGAAATGAAGATGCTGAGGTTCTCCTTAGGAGTGACAAGGATGGATAAGATCAGGAATGAGATAATCAGAGGTACAGCACATGTTGAACAACTGGGAGATAAAGTTAGGGAGGCCAGACTGAGATGGTTTGGACATGTCCAGAGGAGGGACAGTGGGTATATTGGTAGAAGGATGTTAGAAATGCAGCTGCCAGGAAAAAGACAAAGAGGGAGACCAAAGAGGAGATATATGGATGCAGTTAGAGAGGACATGGAGGTAGTTGGAGTGAGGACAGAGGATGCAGAGGACAGAGTGAGGTGGAGGAGGATGACTCGCTGTGGCGACCCCTGAAAAGGGAAAAGCCGAAAGAAGAAGAAGAAGAAGATATATATATATATATATATGTATCCCAACGAATTATGTATAATTTTTATATGTCGTGTTCATTTCTAGTGACACAGACTATAATATATATAGTAAATTGTAAAAAGTATATACTTGTATTTAAATTTGTACTTTGTATATAATTATTTATGTCATGTTCATTTCTAGTTACACAGACTTGAAGGTTATTCTTGTTTGTCAGATTAAGTTCTCTTTACAGATCCCTTTTGTTAAAATCTTCAGACCTTTAAACCACAAGCAAGTAATCAAAGCAGCACGACAGACAAATCTTTGTTTAAAGTGGCGTGGAGCGGATGTGTCACTGCAGAGAGGGCGACATGCTCGGGGCTGTGAACAAACATTGTCTTGTGGAGCTTCTTTCTGCAGGCCTGAGCCGGACTCCACGTCGCTGCAGCTGCTTGAAAGAGGGACAAGGCAGCTGTTCAACAAGTGTCCTCCGGAATTAAGCCCAGAGAGCATGACTCTGATTAGATGCCATGTGAAAGAGTCCCTTTCTCGTCTTAATAAGAACATTCCTGACAATTAGGAGGATGAGTACAGTTCTGTTTATCTCTTGGAGGCAGCCCTGTTTGTGGGGTCAGAGACTACCTGGAAGTCTGAGATGCACAAAAAGTACGCAGCTAGATGGTGGCAGGTCGTGACTTAATGACAACTGAACCAGGTTTAAAAAATAAAATTAAAATCTCAGTTGCAATGGATCTTTTTGCTTTTTTCATTTTAGTCTCAGATGATGAGCAATCAAATAAAACACATAAAAACCAACTTATTTTGTTTTTGTAAATAAAAAATTTAAAAAACATTCTGGTTTTTATCTTTTCCTTCCTTGTGGCAGAAATATNGTAGTTGCAGTAAATGTTCATGTTCTGGCATCAGTGTTGACTCCGCTCTGTGAGCCAGCTGCAGGCGTTTGAGGAAGTCGAGGTTGGTCTGATAACGACTACATAAATCTTTGCGACCGTGTCTATTAGGGCTGAACGATTTAGGAAAATAATTTAATCGCAATTTTTTTTTTCTATAAATTGCGATTTAAAATGCGATTATTTTTACTGGTTCTGTATTGATTCATATCACTAACAACACAACTGTTTTTTGTTTTTTTTTAAATCGGATAATTAATGCGCTTTTTCACGCAGAACGTTAGCTTGTTGAGCTAGCTGCTAACCGGGCACCGTCAAAACAGACCCGGTCACATGACCAGCTCGCGTTCTGTTTATCTCCCGCGGTCTCGGTGTTTCAGCCTCTAAGCTCAGATACCCGTTTACATGGGTTAACTTACCTGAATTTATAACTTTTAGGACTTCTGTCGAGCCTGAATCAACTGTGTTGGAGCGCACGGTCTCCTCCTCCCTGCTCTGCTCTGTTTTGCTCCGCTCAGAGCTGCGCGCAGCCAGTCGGCTCACTCCCAAGTCACGTGACCAGTCAAATCGCAGCCCGTGCGATTAGTGAATCGCGTTTTAACATATCGTGAGATAATCGCAAATGCGATTACTGTAATCGTGCAGCCTTAGTGTCTATATTCTGTGCAGCTCTGAAATGGTAAATGTAAATGGACTGTACTCGTATGACACCTTTCTCTTATCAAGACACTCGAGATCTGTGTCCTCATTTACCTACTCACACAGCACTCTACTAGATCTCTGCTTTATCACATTCATACACTGATGGGACACACACCAGAGGCAATTAGGGTTCAGTGTCTTGCCCAGGGACACTTCAAGATCAAAGTCAAAGTCAACTTTATTGTCAGATCTGCAATATGTACTGTACAGGACATACACAGGACCGAAATTGCGTTTCTCTCAGTCCCTCGGTGCAACAGTAAACATCTAAACATTGAAACACTGAAACATATAATAATAGACATAAGCATAAAATAGTAAAACTAACACTGTCCTGAGTTTTTTGCATAGTGGTATAAGAGTATGAAAATTTACACCAACTCTAAAACTAAAACATTAAACATTTAATGAACATAATACTGTCCTGAGTTTTTGCATACTAGTATAAAAAAAGAGTATAAAAAGTATAACTAAAATAAACTAAAGGTTTCTAGCATTGACATTTGCAAAGTGGCAAAGCAGCGTATGAGTTAATGTACACAGTATATGTATGAGGTAGTAGTTGATGTTGTTATAGAGGCAAAAAGTGGCATATGCAGTAAGGCACATTGGGCATCCCTAAATAAGACCGGTCAGAGCACACTGTATATGTATCAGCAGTGGTGTAGATATTAGAGTAGTGTAAATGTAAACAGTAGTAATTAAATGTAAGCAGTAGTAATAAAAGTAAACAGTATTAATAAATGTAAACAGAGAATGTAAACAGTATTATGACTATAGGCAGTGATGTAATACAAACATTAGTGCAAGTATGAGAAGTAGTGCAAACTGTATGAGCACATACAGTGGTATGTAAAGATCTGACTGTTGGTGGAATCAAATCCCCAACTCTCTCATTGGAGGACTGCTCTAACCACTCAGACGCAGCCACCCCACTATACTGCTGAAAGATGGTTGCTGTAAAATTATTCCAAAATGGAGGGAATTGATTGTTCCAACATGTTGAACCATCCATCAATGTCAGTTTCTTTTAAGTTTGTTGTTGGGTTGGTTTGATGGATGGTTTCATCCTTTTGTTCTTTCATGTGCTTGTTTAATTTTATGTAGTCAGTTAGCTAGTGCCTCTCTCCACTATTATAATCACTAAGATTCATAAAAAATATGTAATGATAATAATGTTGTTTTTGTAATCTAGCATTGTCTAAAATATCAAATCTACCATGAAATGCCTACAGAGCTCACTAGCCAATGACATTGTATTAAAAATCTTATTTTCTTTTCATACCTTGTTGTAGTTTCTGGTAATTTCTGTTGTAACCTCCACTCTCATCTTCAGGTTTGCTTCGGTGAGAAGTTTGATTCCCCCTTGATGAGTCCCAGGGGTCCTCGGAGTCCGTTAGGACAGCGGCACGGTCCAGGCCTCACCAACATCTTTGAGTATGACCAGTGGCTTGCGGTGCGCCATGAAGCCACACTGGTGCCCATGCAAGAAGATCTGGCCATCTGGCTCACTAGCATGTTGGGTACGTTCAGTCATATTTTGTCCTTTTTATTAAAAAAAAAAAAGTAATCTCAACTGGAGACCAGTTACAGTTGACTGAACATCGAGTATAAATCACATTTGATGAAAGTTGTGCTTTTATCTCTGCTACACCCGTGTGTGAGTGTGCACAAACAGCTTCTCCCTCCAGGCGAGGAAAATACTGACACACTATTGATGTGAATTTTCGTTGTAATTGGATTCGGATGCAGCCATTTCCATCCAGCTCTCAGAGCACTACAGAGAAAGGAGTAACTCCATATTTCATCCATCTCCATTATATGAACATCTATTGTCTCAGACTACACAATGGATCAGTGAGGAAACTGAAGCTGAGCAGAAACTGTTGTTCGCTGCTGAACGTTTTGTTTTCGGTTATTCTCTAGAGAAACGAGGGCACATATTAACCCTTCCACGTGAGGTATGGCACTCGTCCACCATCACCTGCTTTTCAGGTTTTTAGCCTTTTTAAATGCTTTGGTTCTGAGGGGTTTGGATGTTGCTGGGAGGTGTGAAGAGACTCGAGTTTCAAGCTTCAGGCTGGCGTTTGTTGTGGGGAGAGTAAACTTTTGTCGAGCAATCTGTCACCTGCTCTGATGGTATTGTTGACTTTGTTCCCAGCATGATTAGTCTGTGTCTTTTCTGGAGTTCCCTCAGGCTTTGATTTACAATCGAGGGGTCGTGGGAGAGCTAACAGACCGTGGTGTCCTGGTGTTTTACGAGTACCTGCACAGGAAAAAAAACATGTTGTTCTAGGAGTTTCACTTTGATAAAGAAGGCAAACATACGGTAAATGTGGGGTGGGAGAAGGTGTTTAAAAAAATAAAATAAATAAAAAAGCAGTGACCCTTATTTTTATTAAAAGAACCAAACGCTAAAGCAGAAAAGCACTTCAAAGTCAAAGTCAACTTTATTGTCAGATCTGCAATATGTACTGTACAGGACATACACAGGACCGAAATTGCGTTTCTCTCAGTCCCTCGGTGCAACAGTAAACATCTAAACATTGAAACACTGAACATATAATAATAGACATAAGCATAAAATAGTAAAACTAACACTGTCCTGAGTTTTTGCATAGTGGTATAAGAGTATGAAAATTTACACCAACTCTAAAACTAAAACATTAAACATTCAATGAACATAAAATTTACACCAACTCTAAAGCTAAAACATTAAACATTTAATGAACATAATACTGTCCTGAGTTTTTTGCATACTAGTATAAAAAAAGAGTATAAAAAGTATAACTAAAATAAACTAAAGGTTTCTAGTATTGACATTTGCAAAGTGGCAAAGCAGCGTATGAGTTAATGTGCACAGTATATGTATGAGGTAGTAGTTGATGTCGTTATAGAGGCAAAAAGTGGCATATGCAGTAAGGCACATTGGGCATCCCTAAATAAGACCGTTCAGAGCACACTGTATATGTATCAGCAGTGGTGTAGATATTAGAGTAGTGAAAATGTAAACAATAGTTAAACACTTGTTACCTTTCTGAGTTTATATTCTTCACATTCTTTAAGTTTTGATTTACTACCATACTTTTCGGCGGATTAGTCGCTTCGCCGTATAAGTCGCTTTGTCCAATTATTGGCAATAATTTGGAAAAATCCATAAATACGTCGCTTCGCCGTAAAAGTCTCATCTATTATGCGTCACCGCTAACGCCAAATTTACACTACATGCGTTCTGGCTCCGCCCCACTCCGGTCCGACCTCCGCAGCAAATACGCACCCATTATAATCAATGAGAGCGTTTACACTGGCTCCGCACGGCGGCGGCGAGCGGACGGCAGTCCGTCAAAATTAGAACAGATCCTATTTCTGCCGGACGCCGGAGCTGTGCCGGAGTCAACTTTTAAAGATTACGTCGCACCAACAGGAAAAGGAACGAGCACAACATCCGTATTTACAAAATAAAATCACCACGGGCGGACTAATCCTAGCTCTATACGGATTTATTTGTACAAAAATGCTGTCAAACTATCATTTATGACTACGCCAGTCTCTACTGTTGTTCTCCTTCTTCCACCGAATGAATTGTTTTGTTCTGACTTCCTTATTTATCACTTGATTTATCGCGCGATCTCGCAATTCCCGCGCATGCGTCTCGGAGCGGCGCATCCAAGCGGACCGGAGCGGAGGTAGTGTAAACTGGACTTGAAACGCTCAGCTGCGACCTGCGGAGCTGAGCGGGGCGGAGCCGGAACGCATGTAGTGTAAATTTGGCGTAACGCGTCGCGTATGTTACGCGTCACCGCTGACAACCAGGAAATGTGGTCCGACCGAGTGTTCATCGTTGCTCTGCTGCAAATGTGTGCCACAGAACCGCACAGCAAGGCTTTTAAGAAGATTAACACAGTAAAAACAGTTATTTGTTTGTTAAAAATTATAGCTGACATTATAGCACAAGGGTTCCTGTGCTTAACCGTTCCTTAATCAATTCACGAAATGGTCAAATCTGCTAGATTTAAATTGTTTCGGTTTGACGTCTTCCAAACGGTCGCGTGCGCTACGAAAATAAATTATAAATAAATCGAATTTTATCTCAAATGTCTTATACAGTACAGGTCAACAGTTTGTAAATGAAACGCATATAATTACACTCTGTAAGCTAAAAAAATATCCGCCGAGTGGTTTTAGCTTTTTATAACAATAAACGGAAATAAAACGAAGCTAACACGAGACGATTCCGTCTCTAAAAACACGAATAAAAAAATCTAAATTCATCTCAAATGTCTTATACAGGGCTAGCCTGGTTAAAACCAGACCCTTGTCCTTCACTTCGCTTCGTACTAGGGTCTGGGACTTCTCCCATAGACAAGGATTTCTCCGGTAGATTTTTGACCGGACCAATCAGAGAACAGAAGGCGGAGTTTTGAACGACGTCGACTGACGTCGTCAGTTAAAATGGCTGCCGCCACGAAGGAATTTTCAAGAAAACAAGGTAAAAAACTATTATTTCTTTGCTGAGAAAAAATATATTTCTTAGCTGACGTTATATCAGAAGTGTTCCTGAGCTTAACAGTTCCTAAATCAATTCACGAAATGGTCAAATCTGCTGGATTTAAATTGTTTCGGTTTGACATTTTCCAAACAGCCTCGGGTGCGCTACGAAAATAAATTATAAAAAATCGAATTTTATCTCAAATGTTTCATCTAGGCCAACAGTCAGTAAATTAGAGCCATATAATTACACACTGGTAGCAGAAAAAATATCCACCGAGTGGTTTCTGAAGGTTTGGAAATGTCTTGGAGAGATGGCAGTGAGGTTTTTGACTCAAATATTCAATGGCATATTTGATGGTGAGAAAATGCCTGAAGAATGGAGAAGAAGTGTGCTGGTGCCCATTTTTAAGAACAAGGGTGATGTACAGAGTTGTAGCAACTACAGCGGAATTAAGTTGATGAGCCACATAATGAAGATCTGGGAGAGTTGTGGAAGCAAGACTTGGACAAGAGGTGACTATCTGTGAGCAGTAGTATGGTTTCATGCAAAGTAAGAGCACCTCAGATGCCATCTTTGCTTTGATGATGATGAAGTACAGAGAGGGATAGAAAGAACTCCATTGTGTGTTTGTGTATTTAGAAAAAGCATATGACAGGGTGCTGAGAGAGGTGTGGTTATGAAGGCAAAAATCTGGAGTGGCAGAAAAGTATTTAGACTGGTACATGACCTGAATGAGGACACCAGGACAATGATGAGATGTGCTGTAGGAGTAGGACTGTTTGCAGATGATATTGTGGTCTGTAGTGAGAACGGGGAACAGGTGGAAGAGAACTTGGAGAGGTGGAGGTATGCACTTGAAAAGAGAAATGAAAGTCAGCCGTAGTAAGACAGAGTACATGTGTGTGAATGAGCGAGAGGCTGGTGGAACAGTGAGGCTACAAGGAGCAGAGGTCACTAAGGTGCAGGACTTTAAGTACTTGGGGTCCACTGTCCAGGAAAACGGGCAGTGTGGTAAAGAAGAGAGTCCAGGAAGGATGGAGTAGACTGGAGTGATTTGTAATTAAAGGGTGTCAGCAAAGATCAAAGGAAAAGTTTACAAGACCGTGGTGAAACCAGCTATGTTGTATGGTCTGGAGACAGACCAAAGAACTGGAAGTGGCAGAAATGAAGATGCTGAGGTTCTCCTTAGGAGTGACAAGGATGGATAAGATTAGGAATGAGATCATCAGAGGTACAGCACAGGTTAAACAACTGGGAGATAAAGTTAGAGGTCAGACTGAGATGGTTTGGACATGTCCAGAGGAGGGACAATGGGTATATTGGTAGAAGGATGTTAGAAATGCAGCTGCCAGGAAAAAGAGGAAGGCCGAACACCACCTCTGTTTTTTCCAACAGCTTGAACTCTTGAGGCATGAACCAAACTAATGACAATCCATGTCAGTCTGCCTCAGTCTTACTGCTGTTACCTGATCAGCTTTTCAAGTTGGAACCTTTCCATTAACCATTTTCTTAAATTTCCACCAGTTTCAACTACATTTAGATTTTTCAGACATTGCCATTGTTTTTATTTTTTTTATTTTTTTAATGGAAAGTTTTCACACCCTTTGCATTATCACAAGAAGCCTTATCTTGAAAATTGAAGTCTTCATCAAATTGATGGAATAAAGTTGATAGACTGTTAAAAAAAACAAGTCCCAAGTTTTCAATAGTGTTAAGGAGGTGGGTTGAGTCAGCCTCGTCCAGGTCCATGCCTGTTAACTGGAAAAAGATGGACTGCTCCCTTCAGGTCAGGGATGCATCTCTGTATATCTAGCAGAGATTTTAAAGTATTAGTCTTTTTAACCAGTTATGGTAGGATGGAGTACAGATGAGGTGTAAATGTCTGAAGGAATAATATCCCCGATACATGAGGCTGAAATCAGTCGGCAGTCACAGAATAGAAATCCAGTTTTAATTTTTATTGAAATGAGCCTTGTTCGTAGCCGGGCTCAGCCTTGGAGATGGGGGTGAGGTGCTTAGATATGAGCTGCACCTTCTGAAGTGATTCAGACATCTGATTAGGGTGTCTGCTGGTCACATACCACTGTAGAACACAAGGCTGACCCAGAACTTGCTCAAGGGTTTCTGTATTCTCTGACTTGGGATCAGGAGGAACTGAAGTGAGTTGGAGGGTAGTGGGATGACTGGGTTTTCTCCCGGACCAGTCTCTCCCACAAACTTGTCCCCATTTAAGTCCCAGATACTGTCAGTAGGAGCCAGGCTCAGTCAGTTGGTCATATTGTGAAATCGAATCCCAAGTTTGTCTGACTTTACTTGTAAAAGTTTACATGTTGGAGTTTTGGACAACAGCTGCATCGGCACCCTTTTTAAAATGTCTTTATCCCCCCGCCCCCCTTCCCCAGGAGAGGAGGTGAAAGCAGAGTTTTTCATGGAGGAACTGAACAACGGCGTGAAGCTCTGCCAGCTCATCACAGCCTTGCAGAACAAGGTGGCCCAGAGCTGCCCCTCGGCCCTTTGCACGGTGAGTCAGAGCGCAGCGCTGGGAACCAGCAGCTCGTCCAGACGCAAGGGACCGAGACCTCCAGGGGTCAGAGGAGCCTGACCCGCAACATGAAACAATTTCTCCTTTTCATTCTGTGACTGTTTTAAAATATAGATGTATTAGTATACACTGTTATGAAAGAGTTAACGTTTTAGTTTATGATTTGACTAACCTCATTAGATTAAAACTGAGGCAGCTTCTTCAGTATGGCCAGGTTTGTCATGAAGAAAAGCCACACTTTAAATGTCATCTTTTAATTTTTAAACGGCTCCTTCTGTTACATACACATGTACAGTACCATTTCTATATAAACAAATTACTGACGTGGATTATGTAACTTTTTATTGACATGTACTCGCCACATCCACTGAGGTTTAAGATTCAACAAAAATCTTTTTGTCGTCTTCAGCTTTTTCCCTCCAGAAAAGTTGCGTGCAAGGTGGACGCCTCTCCAGGTTCCTTCTTCGCTCGCGACAACACTTCCAACTTCCTGTCCTGGTGTCGACACATCGGGGTGAAGGAGACCTGCCTGTTTGTGTCTGACGGCCTCGGTAAAAACCTTCAGCTAATCTTAAAAAAGCTAAGTCTGGTCCTCTGGACATTCAAAAAACAAAACAAAGCAAAAAAAAAAAAAAAAAATTGTAGAAACGTTTCATCTTTCGTCCGAAAGACTTCCTCAGTCTGAGATGCTGTATTCAGCTCAGTCTTATAAATACGTTTTGTTTTTTTTGAATGTCCAGAGGACCAGACTTAACTTTTTTAGATTTTTCTACCTGGATTATTGAGCATGCATCAGGGTACCTTCAGCTAATCTTTCTTCATGCGTTTACCTCCACCTACGTTCAGCAGTCAGTCTGTGGGAGTCGAGGACCTGTGAGCTGTGGAAGCTTTTCTTTCAGCCAAAAACGTCCTGCTCAGTTTGTCCTGGTACAGCATAATCTGTGGGGGCCAAGGCCACCATTGGCCACCCCCTGGCTCCACCATAGCACCTGGTGGATGTAATGTACTCCCTCAGCTCACCAGGATCTATCGCTCTGACGCCTCGGAAAAGCAACACAGTGCAACTCCTCCCCACTTGAATACGTTGCACCAAAAACATTTAGGTTCACCCTGTTGAATTCCAGTCCAGAAAACCTCTTCTGGAAAATCACAAACATTCACTATTCAACTCCCTCACTGATGGAGGACATTGATGTGCTGCTTGTTGCAGTTTTGTTTCTAAATGACAATTTAAAATATCAAAAACATTTAATTTATTTCAAGCATTTGTTTGCTCTTCAGTAAACTCCATGTTTATGATGTTGTCTGTAATCTTTAAAAGAACAATGAGTCAGTGTTAAGCTTTAGTAATAGTTTAATACGATCAGATGGGGTGGGGGTGGGGGGTGTAATCACTCTTAAGTATGTTCTCTCTGTGGGAGCACATTATTACCGTAATGACTTGAAACAGACTGAAGCACTTGGAAAGAAACAGACTGCTGCTTCAAACTGCTTCAGTGGTCTGAGTGAAAACTGTGCTGCTGCTTCAGATGACTGGAATGTAGGCCTGTCACAAAGAACATTAAATCAATTAATCACATGATAAATGAGAATTATCTACCTCATTTTCATTTATCAGCTTTATCATTTCTTCTCTTTCTACTGAAGACGCTGGATTAAAAAAGGTATAGATATAGATTTTCATAAGATCAGAAAAAGCGTTCAACACAAAAACATTTAAAAACAATCTTATTTTCATAAGATTTTTCAGATTCCAATAATGCACAATTGTTATTTTTATTCAGGCAGAGTACCGTACTTTCCAGCGTATAAGTTGCACCGCCGTATAAGTCGCATTGTCCAATTACTGGCAATAATTTGGAAAAATCCATAAATGTCTCTTCGCCGTATAAGTCTCACCTGACATCACCACCAACGTAGCACGTTACGCGTCACCGCTGACGACCCGGAAATGTGGTCTGACCGAGTGTTCACCGTAGCTCTGCTGCAAATGTCTGCCACAGGAGCGCACAGCAAGGCTTTAAGAAGATTAACACTTAAAAACAATTATTTGTTTGCTAAAAATTATAGCAAATATGTGTCTGAGCTGAACTTTTCCTTAATAAATGAACGTAATTGTGAAATGAGCTGGATTAAAAATTTGTTTCGCTACGTCTGATGAAACAATCGTGCGCGCAGCAGGCGGAAACCCTGCATTTCGTTAAAATTAACAGAAACGCCTAAAAATATATATTTGTTAGCTGACATTATTGTAAGAGTGTGTCTCAGTTCAACTTTTCTTAATAAATTAATAAAAAGAGTCAAATCAGCTGAATTTAAATAGTTTCGCTATAGCATAAACAGAACGTGCACGCGCAGCACCAGACATGCAGTAGCAGCGAACAGACCTGCATGTATTAATTTTAGCAGGATGAACACCTAAAAATATATATTTGTTAGCTGACATTATTGTAAGAGTGTGTCTCGGTTTAACTTTTGTTATTAAATGCACTTTGACAGTTACGACATAAATAAAGCGGCTTTAAAATTAATACGCGCTCACCTGCTCTCTCTTGGATGTTGATATCGATGTTGTCTTGTCTGTTCTCCTGCTCACTCTCAGTGATTTGGTGGGGGTGATGGGTTTTATCTCGATACACAAATAACAGGATACGCCTCCAGGTACAGTCTGCATGTAAACAGACTAGAGGGCTCTTAAGCGCCCATAGCGGCCGAAACTGGTACTGCCTCCACTCCTAGCGGCCAAAAAGTGGTACTGCACCATTTTTGGCCAAAATGAAAAACTGTCCTATCAGAGCCAAAAATGGGTCTAAAAATATGGGAAAAAATCCATAAATATGTCGCTTCGCCGTATAAGTCGCAGTACATGCAAATTAGTAAAAAAAAAAAACTGCGACTTATACGCCGAAAAGTACGGTATTTTTCTTGTCAGCCTTGAGTCTTACTGATAATTCCAGATTAGGGTTCATTCTACTGGTCTGTGCATGCTTAATAAATTAACAAACATTTCTTCTTAAATTTGACAATGATTACTGTCAAAGTTCAAACAATATTATCATGTATCTCATTCTGAGACAATTAATTGCCCATCAAAATGTGTTATAGTGACAGACCTACTGAGACGACACCTTCATGTTTAAACCTGTGACATGGCAGAAGGTGAAGATGTTTGTTTGTGTTTCAGTTCTTCACAAGGAGCCTCGGCAGGTTTGCCTCTGTCTGCTGGAGATCGGCCGCATCGTCTCCAAGTAGGTTTCTGAGCACGCAGCACTCTATTCTCCGTATTTTATTATTTAATTTGTCGTCCACGTGAGGTTTCATCAACTCTGTGTCGTCGTTGTCTCAGGTACGGCGTGGAGCCTCCCGTCTTGGTGAAGCTGGAGAAGGAGATTGAGCTGGAGGAGACGCTGCTGATGTCGGAGGAGGAGCCTCCTCCGGCGGTGGAGACCTTCAGCGTGTGCTGCCAGCACGGCGCCCTCTACCAGCCGGAGGTGGGTGGTGCACCCGTCCACACAAACGCAGCGTGAGACGTTCACCCAGCCAGCGTCGTGTTCAGAAACGTGCAGGGGTCCCCCGGGTGTTTCTGCACACGCTCACATCGGAGGCGAGCAGCTGACGGCACTCGCAGCACGTACATGCTGCACGTGCGACCCGTTTGAAGCAGAACCGGGCTGTAGCCGCTTCGCTGGCGCCCCACAGGCCACGAGCTGCGTCACCGCTGATCATGTGACGCAGCTCCGTGCCGGCAGCTGCACGCGTGACACGTCTACACGCGTGACACGTCTACACGCGTGACACGTCTACACACGTGACACGTCTACACACGTGACACGTCTACACACGTGACACGTCTACACACGTGCACTGAGTATTTTTAGCCGTCTGTGAGTGAACTCGGCTGTGGAGCGTCCCTGATGGATGTTTCTTCTGAGTCACTTCAGTGGACCAGAACGTGCTCAAGCACCGTCTGTTCATCGTTTTGTTCCAGAGGAGACGACGCTGCTCAAAATGACATCACTCATGAACATCTGCTTCAAACCACAGAACCCAAACAGCTGGTTCTGCTGGAGGTGTGGCTTCCTGTTGAAAGGAGTTCTTTCTTTCCACCGTCTCCTTTGTGCTTCTTCAGATGGAGAGCTTCACTGATCGTCTTTTTATGAATTAATGTTTGTGTTCCGTGTCCTGACACGACCTCTGTTGTAGAAACAAACTGAACTGAGCAGGTGCAGCTCATGTGTCTCACCCCCCACCCGTTGACAAGTCATGGACGAGATGAGCGCCATGACAAGTTAACTGATGTAAACATAAAATAAAGGAGTTTCAGCCACTGTGGGGGTCTCTGGAACGTGACCCCCACAGTGGGTGAGGAGGATCCTGCATGTTGAACACTTCCTGTAGCACAACCTGCAGTTCTGAAAAAGTCTGTCATATAAAAAACAAGTAAAACAAAATAAAAGTTTGTGTTGGTTCAGCTCACTCTGAACATATTAAATGTTTAAGAACTGGGAACATGGATCTGTGACAGATCACATCATGAGGCGTCTGGAGGGGTCGTGCAGACAGACCAGCTCCTCACAACAGCCACATGATGAATATTAATCATTTTTATTTTCTAGAACCTCTGCCCATCTTTACTTCAGTTGACTGTGAACCTAACCAGCTGCTGCTCCAGATGTTTCTTGTTGACGTTGTTCCTGCTGCTCACGGTGGTTCTGTGTCGTGCAGGGCCACGGCCTGGACGAGCCGGTCTGCAGCTGCTCCAACAGAGTCGCCATCGAGTACCTGTCTGAGGGACGCTACCGACTCGGAGACAAGACCATCTTCATCAGG
>JBBPBX010002376.1:34741-68415 GCA_038048925.1 Garcialebias charrua | reverse complement strand
GAGGCGTCTTCTATAATGTCAGGCGGTCCTGGCAGCCGTGGTGGCCGCACGTTGAGCTCGTTACCCAACAGTGATGACATCACCACTCGCTGCAGCACCAGTTAATCTGCTGGTATTTGTTGGGATGATGTCATTGTTTGACCGCGCGGGCTGATGTTGACCCAGATGTTTTGTTCCCCTCAGATGCTCCATGGGAAACACGTGATGGTGCGGGTGGGCGGCGGCTGGGACACGCTGCGCGGCTTCCTGTCCAAGTACGACCCGCTGCGGGTGCTGCAGTTCACCACCCTGGAGCAGAAGATCCTGGCCTTTCACAAGGGCCCGCCAGGTGTGGGGGGTCAGCACGGCAGAGCTGCGGCGCCCCCTCCTCCTGACATGGACCCCCTCGCTGCCGTCGATGACCTCGTCTCCTCGTCTTCCTCCTGCAGCTCGTCTTCGTCGTCTTCCTCCGGCTCGGCCTGCAAAGCGTCTGCTCTGACGTGTCGCTCCTGCACCCCCTCCCCGGCCGGCACGCCAACGCTGCCGCGGAGAGGTTTGGTGTCGGCACCGAAGAAGAACTTACTGACGCCCCCGTCCTCCCCCAGGAAGCCCACCCAGCTCCCCCTGCCCATCAGCACCAAAGGCTCTTCCTCTCTGCCCTCCACTCCAGTGGGGAGCTCCTGCAAACAGACCCCCAGCCCAGGGGCTCGCAGGGTGCAGCGCAGAGCTCTGACCCCATCAGCTGCACCCCCTGAGACCCCCAGCCCAGGGGCTCGCAGGGTGCAGCGCAGAGCTCTGACCCCATCAGCTGCACCCCCTGAGACCCCCAGTCTGGGGGCTCGCAGGGTGCAGCGCAGAGCTCTGACCCCATCAGCTGCTCCCCCCAGTCAAAGCTCCTCCTCCAGACTGAAGGTCAGACCTCACGGTGCCACCTCCCATCCCAGGAGCCCCGTCTGTCCCGAGCCGTCCTCCAAATGGCCCAAACCCTCCAGCCCCTCTCCCACTGCAGCCCCCGTACCAACACCCTTACCCCCACCTGCCCACAAAGACGCCCGGCCCCCCTCGGGCGCCAGCCAGCGCTCCCGCCTCGCCCAGCGGCGCCCCGGCTCTCCAGCGTCGCGCCTCCGCCTAGAGGCGTCCAGACGAGCGAGGACACCAACTGCCACAACGGCGTCCTCACAGTCCCGGACCCCCACCCCCTCCCCACGGACTGCCTCCCCAGCACCAGTACAGAGGGGGGGCCACAAACTGGGAGCCGCAGCCTCACAGAAAAGCTCTGGGGTCACACTTACTCAAAGACCCCCCAGAACAAAGGCAGAGCCTTACTTTGAGATGAGCAGTAAGAGGAAGCAGAAAACGTAACGCTTCAGGTGAAGTCATGTTTTCTGCTTCCTCTTACTGTGTCAGTTTTATGTTTTTAAATGTACATGTTTTAACTGTAACTTTTATTTAAATAAAATTTTATAACCAAACCACAAACACACTTTTATTATTTCATTTTATGCTTATGTTCATTAAATGTTTAGTGTTTTAGTGTTGGTGTAAATTTTCATACTTTTATACTACTATGAAAAAACTCAGGACAGTGTTACACTTTTACTATTTTATGCTTATGTTTATTAAATGTTTCAGTGTTTAGTGTTTAAATGTTTACTGTTGCACCAAGGGACTGAGAGAAACACAATTTCAATCCTGTGTATGTCCTGTACATATTGCAGTTCTGACAATAAAGTTGACTTTGACTTTGATAAACATCCGTTTCTGCTCCATCTGAAGAACCATCATGTGTTTTTAGTTTCCAGTGATGTTCCAGTACAGGATCTGCTGCTGCCGTGCCTTCACAACAGCTTTTTGAATGTTTCTGATGGGGGGTGGGGACACTCAGGACTTTAAAGAAACACTACTGACCACACACACACACACACACACACACACACACACACACACACACCTCGGTTCTCCAGCAGAAATGACTCGGAGCAATATTTTAGAGCAAAATCTACGTCTTATGAATTGTTTTATGTTTGATTCTAGTTTTTTATGTGGCGTTTGTCTAAACAATGTTTTATTTTCTTGGCACTTTACAGAAACTGTCAGTTTCAATGTTTGTTTTTGTTCCAGTGATGTTTTGCTGTCTGATCAATAAATGGACAAAAAGTTTTACAAACTTTGCTTTTTGTTTCTGTAAAGTCATTAATTTCCTATATCTATGCTCCAGAAGACATGGCAGTTATCAAACTTAAATTAAAGGAGCCATAAGTCATTTTATATGTCCATATTTAAAATGGACATAAGAGGCAAATCAGGTTGACATGTTCATGTAAAGTTTGTCAGTTTGCAGCTTCACACAACAGACTTGTTTTATTACAGCTCTTTCAATAACATGGTTTTGTTTGAAGATGAACTACACGCACCAAACCCTTTTTATCTGGAAAAGTATTAATCTCTTTCAAAAGACCCTCGACGTGTTGTGGAGTCCACAACATCATCTTTAGGCATGAAACATGTTTTTATCAATTTTAGTTGTTCCTGTAATGATGTAATCATACACTCGAATCCAACGTTTCTAAAACAGCTCTGACGTGGATTGGATTTGTTTCCACCTTCTTTTACCATAAAGATCTTTTTTGTTAAAACGTCCTGGTGGGAGAGCTGGTTTTCCTTTGAGGAGCAAGTGGGTGTCAATGCCTCAAGGTCATTGGGGTCATCTGATAACTTTGTGATGGGACAATCTATAAATTACCTCAGCTTCACAAGGTAAAGTGTGAAATCCTTCATCGTCCAACATTTGCTGACAGAGGACTGAGTGTAGAACATTTTTTGCATGTTCCACTATATACTGCATTAGTTATGAAGTTTGTGTACTCTTATGAAAACTCTTTTTGAATTTCCATTTCAAACCATGGATGCGCTGCAGAGCGACGGGAATAATAATAATAATGTCTTTGTCATCTGTGTATGTTTCCCATACACAGACAAAATTCATCTCTGCATTTAACCCAACCACCTACCAGGTGGTGCAGTGAGCAGCCAGAAAGCACTCGGGGAGCTGGAGAAATAGATTTGCACTCATAGACACCCCAAGGTGTGTAGTGGCCGGGACGCGAACCCGCGTGTTGTTCAGCATAAAGGTTTCCTTCTTTCTGAAAGCTAACTTCAATTATGTCCATTCTCAATCTGTGCAGAGTTCCACGATGTCTATGAAATGTTACTCAACATTTCTTCTTGCTCTGTAAGTCAGATTTATTTGTCATACACGCCACACGTGATGCATGTGGTGGGACAAAACTATGTACACAGGGTCCCAGTTACATCCAACAAACACAAGCACTAATGGTACAAAAACAACAGCAGCACGAACATGAGTCTAACTACGCTACATGAGCAGATGAACATAATGAACACAGCAACATGAAATAAACCAGCATGGATAATCAGCAACACATGAACAATCGAGTGTATTAAAGTAATTTTTCTTGTTATTTATTCATGAGTCTAACAGCTTCAGGGTAGAAGCTGTTCCTCAGTCTAGTGGTTCTACACTTAATACTCCTCAGCCTCCTTCCTGAATGGAGTGGGGCAAAAAGTGTGTGCTGGGTGAGTGGGGTCCTTCATGATGCAGGTGTCTCCCTGCATCTAGAGGTGTAAATGTCTGTGATGGTGATGAGACTGACTCCAACATCTTCTGTGCAGCCTTCACCACTCTCTGCAGAGCTTTTCTTTCTGCAACTGTGCAGCCTCCATGCCACACATTGATGCTGGAGCACAGGATGCTCTCCACTGCACACCTGTAGAAGGAGGTGAGGACTGAACTTCTCAGACCAGCTCGTCTCAGCCGTCTGAGGAAGTAGAGTCTCTGATTAACTTTCTTGGTCAGGCTGGTGGTGGTGTTGCTCCAGCTGAGGTTATCATTCATGTGTACACCCAAGTACTTGTAGCTGGAGACCACTTCCACCACAGATCCTCTTATGTTCAGTGGGGTGTGGGTGTGTTTGTTCCTTCTGAAGTCCACAATCATCTCCTTTGTCTTCTTCACGATGTGAAGGTTATTCTCTTTGCACCATTTCTCCAGGTGTTCCACCTCCTGCCTGTAGCTGGACTCGTTGTTTGTGATGCATCCCACCACCGATGTATCATCTGCAAACTTTACAATATGCCAGCCTGGATGGGTAGCTGCACAATCATACAAAGTATGTGAGCAGAGTAAACAGGAGAGGGCTCAGGACACAGCCCTGAGTAGAGCCAGTGCTGAGGGTTATGGTGGAGGAGAAGTTCTGGATCCTCACGACTGTGGTCTGTTTGTTAAGAAGTCTATAGGCCCTTTCATAAGTCAGATCCGCGCAATAGCCGCATAGAGCGGCCCGGCTTTAATCCACCTGGGGTCATTCATAAAACAAAGTTGAATCCGGCCACGGCCCGCCCTCAATGGAGCATTCACAAAACGATTTGCAGCGCGGGTTGAAAAGAGACGTGGTGAAAATGTGCAGCTCAGAGGACGTGGTGCCTGCGTGTTTAACGTGGGACCGCAGAGGTGTCTGTAAACAAACATGGCGACGCTAGCGAACATCGTTGTGCTTATCCGAATGCTTTTTTTTTTTTTTGCTCTCGCATCAGTACAGCAATCCGCTCCAGAAGGGCCCCATCCTTCACTGTACCGGTAAGTCCCTTATTAATTTCCTCCTCTGCGCGCAGAGACAGGAGTACACGGGTCTCGGCATCACCCCAATTAGCCATTTCCGTGATGATCAATAAAAAAAGAAAAAGATTTGGCGAAGAATAGCGAGTGATGCGCAAGCGAAATACAAATGTCATGTTCTTGTTTACACATTTAAATAGAGCGCGACAGTGGGCGCCGGGAGAGTACGTCATCATTCCTCACATTATTCAAATCAGTTTGAAGCCGCAGACACCCCCACACCTTTCACAAGTCGACAGATTCGGGCCTGACACTACCTCTGCTCGCGGATCAGGGGCGCATCAGAGGCGAGTAAAATTTACTCGCCAATCCGTCTTCGTGTTTTTTCTGAATGCTCGTTGGAGGACTGAACACGCATCAGGCCCAGACTGAGCTGTCTTTAAGACCCAGTTACAAATGGAGGGGCTTAGTCCTAGTGTGAGTAGTTTGTCCATCAGGGTTTGGGGGATTCATTCATTCATTCAACCTTTATTTAAACAGATAAGTCACATTGAGCCTCGAAGACTCATTTACAAGTGAGATCTGTTGGACAACCAATAAAAGTGGTGAAAAATTACACATAGGGTCTGGAGACAAAAATAATTCCTAACACATTTTTGACCTCTGTTTGAAGGCCAAAAATGTGGTAATGAAAAAAAGTCTCGCACACAAGCACATAATGACGCCGACATTGCGCAGAGGGAGGGGGGGACTCAACGGCGGTTGAGCAGCCAGCTCATAAATCTGTGCACACTCATGGGGGGGAGCTGCCGAGGACGGCCAGAGGCGAATCCAGAGTCCTGAAATGATGACAGAATGTTTATTCAGCTGGGCTCCTCTAAAAAGCCAGTGGAATTCCTCAGTAGAAGGGTTGGGGGGGTGAGAGCATTAAGTTTACAAAACTTCTGCAGGCGTGTTGAGATAAGACGGCCTATCAAGGCAAATCGGGGAGCCGAATTTCAGATAAACACGATTGTTTTGGGGGACAGGCAGAACTTTAATGACATCTACCTTCAGTCTGTGTCGGTCCACTCGCTTCAGAAATGTCCAAATTAAAATGACCACACCAATGGAACGTGCCTGAGAAAATCCCCGAGATCTAATCCATTCAGCCTAAAGTCCGGTTTCTCGAGACATGAACCAAGCCATCATGTAAGGCAGGCAGCCTGACCAGGTCCAGATTTGCCACTGACATCTTTCTTGTGTGTTGATAGACCAGGAACCAGCCGAATCCAAAAAGCAGGAACCAGTTATCATAAATCCAAATAAGTATGCGTCCTTAAAGGTCCACAGATGACAGCAGAGATAGACACATCATCAAGTCTTCCAAGTCGATGAGATATCCAGCTGTGTGCATGCCAACAAGGCAAATCGGCTCACCTACAGCCTGTCTTCTCTTTAAAGAAATGTTATCAGTTGTGTTGAGGGACCAACTGACCAAATTGAAGTCCATAGTTATGATTTTGAAGATTTTGTAGAAGAGATGCTCTCAGACAGTTTCACAGACAAGACAAAGCAAAAGCAAAGCGGAGACCGAGAGGAGACGTCCGCCCTTGAGAAGAGCAAGTGTTGAAGGATCATGGTGTTGAAGGCAGATGTGAAGTCCACAAAGAGCATACAGATGTAGGAGTCTTTCTGCTCTAGCTAGTTGAGTGCAGTGTGGACCACAGAGGAGATGGCATCTTCTGTTGATCGATCTTTGCAATGTACATACTGATGAGGGTCCTCGTTGATGTTGATGGTTGTTTTGATGTGGGTCATGACCAGTCTTTCAAAGCATTTAGCGACTATCAGGGTGAGGGCCACTGGCTGATAGTCATTCAGACCAGTCACTGTGGAGCTCTTTGGTACTGGGATAATGGTGGAAGTCTTGAGGCAGGTGGGAACTGCTGTCAGGTTGAGGGAGATGTTAAAGATGTCAGCCAGCACATCGCAGAGCTGATTGGCACAATCTTTCAACACCTTCCCTGGGATGTTGTCTGGGCCAGTTGCCTTGTGAGGATTGATCCTCCTGAAAGTACTTCTCACTTCAGCTGAGGTCGCGCTGAGAAACTCCTCTTCTTGTGATAAGACGAGTCTGGTGCTGGGTGGTCTGTTCGGGTCTTCAAAGTGTGCATAGAATCTGCCTGTCAGTGAAGTCATAATTGTACTGGCTGGTTAAAAGCTCCCCAGCTCTGTTGACTGTAGTTCTGTTGACATGAACTGAGGGGTAGCCTCATTCACCATCCCTGTGACCTTCTGCTGAAGCATTTATAACCCATCCTAGCAAGCTTCTGATTGCATCGGGCGCAGGCCCCTCACCCCGATTGTTAACCACCTCCCAAAAATCCATCAGTTTAGATGCATTTGTGCCAACTAGAAGATCTATACACCAGCATGCATGTGAAGAAAGTTGGTGTTCATTAAGTAAGACCATTTTGACAGCTCCTCCTCGCTGACAATGTCTGTTGAGGCATTTCCCTTTGAGTAAACACGATAGGAAGCTGATAAAAATGTTTACCACTTAATTCTGAAATCTCTAGCCCTTTAATGATGGAGGTTGTCACTGTTTTACTATGACCCATGGTGCGGAGATGAATCTGAGCCTTATGCCCTTGAATGTTAAGTTCATTAAAAAGTCTTTCAGAGCAGAATGGACCTTACCACAGGAGCTGCGTTTCATTGGCTAATGCCCATTTCACGTCACAGCTCAGCTACCGCGTGCGTGACCGTCTCACAAACAAAAGCTACAGTAGTAATAAACACATGCTAATTTACATTGTGAGCTAGCATACGGGCAGAAAGGTTTTGCGTCAGGGTTGGAAAAATGGTCCTCCGCTGTCAGTGGGGTATCTGTACAGGAGATGTCAGGTACCCTGACCTTATTTAGCGTCGTATAAGTAAAATTCACAGTTTTTTTAAATGTGAAACTGAATGCCTTGCTTGGATCAAAGCTTGTGCACGACCGCATTTGCAGCTCAACCGTCGAAGAGTCTTACGGTAGCTGAAGAGATCAATATGCAATGTGTACCGTATCTAACATACATTAAAGATTTCATTTGACCTGAAAATGCTTTTTACTAAACTGTAATCGTGTTAGCCATGCTAGCACAGAGTATACAGTGTGTCAGGCCTAGGCACACTCAAATATTTGCCAACAACAGAAATCACTGATTTCAAAAGTAACCCTCAAAACCATGAATGCTCGACTTACCCAGCCTTGT
The DNA here is from genome assembly GCA_038048925.1 of Garcialebias charrua. NCBI lineage: Eukaryota > Metazoa > Chordata > Actinopteri > Cyprinodontiformes > Rivulidae > Garcialebias > Garcialebias charrua. The sequence continues at coordinate 60,558 of JBBPBX010002376.1, read as the reverse complement.
AAGTACAATAGGCATCAGTGATCTTGTCCACTAATGGTGTGGTCACACCGAGCAGCGTTTTTACCTCCAAAGCTTCCAGCCTCCATGTAAAGTCAATGGTGGACGCACTGAGGCACCTCCTGGCGTCTGGCGTCAGGTCGCGTGCGTGTTGAGCGTGCTGAGTAGCGTTTTTTCGTGCACGTGAACCGGCTTCCACCTCCAAACCGAGCATTCAACATGTTGAAGATTTCGCGGTTCAAACTTTCAAACGCCGCTCAACTCCACCTGATTGGTTGGTGTGTCAACCAATCAGGGAGAGTCGGGGGGCAGAAGAGAGGGGGCAGTGGGAGAGTCCCTATGTGACGCGGAAACGAGGGTGCGCGCGCACTATGTGACGTATTGTTTGTCGGAAAAAAAAAGAAAAGACTCGCGAGCTCGTGGACTATGGAAGAGAAACTCATTGTAGCTGTGTGTTCGCGACAATTCCTTCACGACCAGTCAAGTCTGCTCGACAGAGACGGAAATAAAAGGCTCCTCGCCTGGCGGAGTGCACTCTGTATACCGGTAAGCTCCTCCCACACCCCGTCGCCACAGCAACGAAGCCGCCGCAACACTACAGTTTGGACAACACTGGGTAGCGCGTCCACTTCCGTGCGTGAGGAGCGTTTTCGGAGGTAAAAACGCTGCTCGGTGTGACCACACCATAATGCTGAGGGTGTGAGGATCTGCTGTTTTCCTCATCGACCGATAGCAGTTCGCTGTGACGCTCACAATGTTGGAGGCATCGCGTGGCTCAAACAACTTGATGTCGTCCAAAAACGATGACATGAACTTGTTGGTTCCCCTGTCCATTGTCGTGGCTGATATTTTGTTGAAATCCGGCAGAAATGATACACTAATCGACTCAGACATACTCTGCAGAGAGTCAGTCGACGCCATGTTTACATTGAAACTAAGCTCCGCAAGGCTGTGTTTGTGAGACATGCAGCCATGTGGGAGTTTAGGGGGCGTTTCTGGGCGGAGCTTGGTAAGGTCCATGGTTCTGTGCTCCCTGGATTCAGAAAGGCATAAGTTTTAATGACCTTAGTTTCCTTTGAACCAGAGGTGGGGACTCGAGTCACATGACTTGGACTCAGACTCGAGTCGTTAATATTAAGACTTTAGACTTGACTTGAAAAAATGTTCAGAGACTTGTGACTTGACTTTGACTTTTACAACAACTTGGGACTTGACTTGGACTTGAACCTGTTTACTTGAAAAGACTTGATATTTTACCCTAAACCTAAAGTTTAAAACACATTAATAATATGTGTTAATTTTTACTCATTCCATATTACCAGACGCAGACCGTCCCTCTCAGTTGCGACACTCTGAACTTGCCAACACAAGGTCACGTGGTTCATGCAGGTCTCAATAGTTCCAAACAGCTCATCACTGCCAGTCAGTTTGAGCGTACTGGTGCAACACAACGCAAAAACAGAGAAAACACTTCAGAAACACTGAGAATGAACTACGTTCAATGCTGAACTGCTGATGTTTGAAACATTTGCTCTTCTCAAGGGCGGACGTCTCCTCTCGGTCTCCGCTTTGCTTTTGCTTTGTCTTGTCTGTGAAACTGTCTGAGAGCCTCTCTTCTACAAAATCTTCTGAATCATAACTATGGACTTCAATTTGGTTACTTGGTCCCTCAACACAACTGATAACATTTCTTCAAAGAGAAGACAGGCTGTAGGCGAGCCGATATGCCCCGTTAGCATGTACACAGCTGGATATCTCATTGACTTGGAAGACTTGATGATGTGTCAATCTCTGCTGTCATCTGTGGATCTTAAGGACTCATATTTAATTGGATTTATGATAACTGGTTCTTGCTTTTTGGATTTGGCTGGATCCTGGTCTATCGACACACAAGGAAGACGTCGGCAGCAAATCTGGACCTGGTCAGGCTGCCTGCCTTACATGATGGCTTGGTTCATGTCTGGAAAACCCAGACTTTTGGCTGAAGGGATTAGATCTCGGGATTTTTTCAGGAACGTTCCATTGGTGTGGTCATTTTAATTTGGACATTTCGGAGGAGAGTGGACCGACACAGACTGAAGGTAGATGTCATTAAAGTTCTGCCTGTCCCCAAAACAAATCGTGTTTATCTGACATTCGGCTCCCCGATTGGCCTTGATAGGCCGTCTTATCTCAACACGCTTGAGAAGTTTTGTAAACCTGACGCTCTCACCCTCCCAAACCTTCTACTGAGGAATTCCACTGACTTTTCAGAGGAGCCCAGCTGAATAAACATTCTGTCATCATTTCAGGACTCTCGCCTCTGGCCGTCCTCGGCAGCTCCCCCCCACCCCCCACCCATGAGTGTGCACAGATCTATGAGCTGGCTGCTCAACGCCTTTGAGTCCCTCCCTCCCTCTGCGTAATGTCAGCATCATTATGTGCTTGTGTGCAAGACTTTTTTTCATTACATTTTTGACCTTCAAGCAGAGGTCAAAAACGTGTTAGGATTTTTTTTGTCTCCAAACCCTGTTATTTTTCACCACTTTTATTGTCTGTCCAACAGATCTCACTTGTAAATGAATCTTCAAGGCTCAATATGACTTATCTGTTTAAATAAAGGTTGAATGAAAAAAAAAAAAACTATTTACGGCTGCATGACTCATGTGACTTCCACATTCCATTCTTTCTATAGATGTCTATGGGAGTGTCACAACTCTCTCTTCATATGGCTCTGGGGCCTCATGTATCAAAAACCTGCGTGGATTTCCTACTGAAAAGTGACGTACGGTGAAATCCAGAAAAGTGTCTACGCACAAAAAGATCCAGATTTATCAAACTGTGCGTACACCTGAATCCACGCACATTCCTTTTGTACATCACAATTGACGTGGAACTGAGCGCACGTGAGACACCTCCCCTGACACGCCTACATTTACATATGTTAAACAGATGCAAATTACTTCCTGCATGTGTGAAGGACATGTTTGTTTGATCCCTGCGCGATCAGAAATCATTTCTAGATTCGGGAAAATAATGAATTCAATATAATATGAGTGAGGACAAACATCCTAAGTAAGAATAGTAATAAAATGTGTTCATCATGCAAAGAACGAGTGATTGTCGGTATTTGTGTGCGCGCGCACCCTGCTGTGGTGCGCGAACCGGCTCATTCATTCATTCTGTGTGGAAATATTAACTTTGCGCACGAGTTTATTACCATTATTACTGTAAACACAGAGGAACTTACTTGGATGTTTGCTAGAACATAGATCTTTGTTTATGTAGATGATGTGAAGAAACGAGTCTGTGCGTCTTGGTGGAGACTTTTCATGACATGATGTTGGAGTCTCCAGACGCAGCGCGCGCCCCGCAGCCCTGTGCGCAGTCTGTCTGTGAAGCTTTTGCTCTCCTACAAGTTATATAAGGTGTACTTTCACGTGTCATTTTGGAGAAATCTACAATAAACGCAGATAATGAAACACCTCCAGCTGCCGTGTCGACACCGGTGAGGGTGCGCGCGCGCTCCAAGCGCGACCACTCAGCCTTTGGAAACATATGGATGAGACCATTCCATTGGACATGATCCGGCTTTGTGTGGACTGGACTGCACAGTCCCGATCGACCTGCAGCTCCCTCTGTGGAACAGTTTGACCGCTGCTTCTGTATGCACGCGTGATGCACGGCTCCCCAGAGCGCAGCAGTAGTGCCAAACTGGAAAATTATTATTTCTGAAAACGGCTGATAAGCCATATCCTAGATCGGAAAACTATATCTGTTTCTAAATAAATGCTCTGCGTGTTACACTATTTATTATAACCTCCAGTAAGGCTGAATGAATCCGTTCCTGTTAAATTTATTTTTGGCACAACGTTGCGCGTCCTTTATTTCACTGCGTCATGTGGATGTAATACTTGTTAATCGTGTGTTTGGAGGGAATATTAATCATTTTCACATCATGAACAGTTAATAATAATAATAATAATAATAATAATAATAATGAATTCAATTTATAACGCACTTTTCATTAATGGAAATCTCAAAGTGCTACAAGGTGCAACATATTTGAATGTCAATAAGACAAATAATAAAACAATTAAAATCAACAACAGTATCAACTCAGATCAAAAGTAGAATCATGAGGAGGAAGAGTATGCTCGGTTGAAAAGAAAGGTCTTCAAGCCGCTCTTAAAGTCAACCACAGACTGTGGGGCTTCAGTTTCTCTGAAACACCTGTAAGTGTCGCCAAAGGAACAAGAACCACAGAAACGTGCGTACGCCTGCTCGGGAGCTTGCGTGGATATGTACCTGGATGCGCATATATTCACGTTCAGTTCAGTTTTGATACATACGGGCTTTTGCGTGGGAAGTGACGTGCGCAATGTTTTTGTGCGCACGCATGGTTGATACATGAGGCCCCTGGTCCCTCTGTTTGTACACTTTCCGTATGTATGTATGTGTGAGCTGCAGCACAACCAATCAAATTAACAAGATTAAAAAAATCAGAAGAACAAAAACAAAACAAAAGACGTTCAAGGCATCTTTATGTTTATCAGTGTGTGAAGAAGGGGTCACTGCACCCTTTTCAGATCCAGTGTACCTCAAACAGCTGCTTTGGATCCAGCATGTTCTCTGTTGTGGGTGGAACACCATGTGTTGGGCAGTCGAGACATGAAGGCAGAAAAAGTTAAAGGTAAAAAAAACCTATTTAGTGTACTTTTTACCCTGTATTTTTATTTATTTATTGTCTAAAATTGTAATAAGGGCTCTTTTGTTGCTGTTAATTTGATGTTTTCTCAAACCTGATCCTGGAAGATGCTGCAGATCCTGCAAAGTCAGAGCAACCCGTGACTCCTGAAGATCAAAAGGACTGAAGATAGAGGATGTTTGCTGCTTACTGTAAGAGGCAGAAGAAGAATGTGCAGAACAGTCCAGCACTACAACTCAGTCACTACCTGGATATTGCTGATGGACAGAACACCCTCTTGTTCTGAACAATGAACATGCAGACTCTTCCTACCGTTTCATGTGGACACCAAAGTTTTGGCAGTGCCTGCTTGCAGTGCTCCAGTGGAGCCAGTTTTCAGTTCTGGCAGCATCATTTTACGGCCTCATCGTGCACAAATGACAGACAGACAAGCACATTAATAGAGAGGGGAAGATAAGGAAAAGATGTGGCAGAAAAAAGTGTACAAGCAATAGGAATAACTGCCCCCTGGAGAAGATGGTGAAACAAAACCCATTCCAAAATGTGGGGAGATTCACAGAGTGGACTGCAGCTGAAGTCAGTGACTCAAGAACCACCACGCACAGAGGTATGCAAGACATGGGGCTCAGCTGTCACATTCCTTGTGTCAAGCCACTCTTGAACAAGAGACAGTGTCAGAAGCATCTTGCCTGTGATTGCTGCTGAGTGGTCCAAAGTTATGTTCTCTGATTAAAGTAAATTTTATATTTCCTTTGGATATCAAGGTCCCAGAGTCTGGAAGAAGAGAGAGGCACAGAATCCACGTTGCTTGAGGTCCAGTGTCAAGTTTCCACAGTCAGTGATAGTTTGGGGGGCCATGTCATCTGCTGGCATTGGTCCACTGTGTTTTCTGAGGTAAGGTCAACACAGCCATCTACCAGGAAGTTTTAGAGAACTTCCTGCTGCTGACCAACGTTATGGAGATGCAGATTTTATTTTCCAACAGGACTTGGCACCTGCACACAGTGACAAAGTTACCAGAACCTGGTTTAAGGACCATGGTATCCCTGTTCTTAACTGGCCAGCAAACTCTCCTGACCTTAACCCCATAGAAAACCTATGGAGCATTGTGAAGAGTACTTGGGAAGATGTGATACACCAGACCCAACGATTCAGAAGAGCTGAAGGCCACTATCAGCACCTGCTCTAATGTCTCAAGATGAGAGCGGGATTCAGAGAAACAAACGGTTTTTACAGCAGTTACTTTGCTGCCATCTTGTGGTCAAACTGAAACATTACAACAAAAGGATAAAATAACTTTAAAATCAGATTTTTTCTTTTGTTAACTCAGTTGTTTGTAGATGTTAGGGGGCATGGAGGTCAGATTTTAAATGATTTGTTTTTCATTAAAATATTTAATCATCGGCACCTTTCAGTGTTCGTTGAGCATTTCTTGACTTTGTCACAGTGACAGCATTTGGATGTTTGGCTGCGTTCACTGCAGACAAATGCAGCGATTAAATTTTTTTAAATGACTGAACGTTTGTCTCATTTAATCAGACTTATGCCAGTGAGGTTGGCTGAGTGGATCCATCTTAAGTTAGTAATACTGACACCAACCTCGTGCAGTTTAAACTATAGGAGCTCAGCAGGTCTTCAGCTAAAGAACAAAAATCCAGTTGCTTCTTCGTTGTCCTTTTAATTTTTAATGTCATGACTGAGAATCTACAGCAACATATGATACTTAGTGACAGACTGTATTGATATTAATGTGACGGATCAATCCTTGAGTTTGTTTCTTCTTTCCATATGTGGCTCCCATTCCAAAAACAACAAAGCTGCACCGGAGAAGTCATCAAGAAGCCAGATTAAATGTAAATTCTGGACCAAACAAGCATGTCATAATTACAGTAATCTGTTCTGACTGCACATGAAGTATCACACATGTAGCATCCATATTTACTCCCTGAAACACAGCGTGCTGCGCGTGACCTCACGTTTTCATCTGTGCATGTGGGTCACGTCAGAAACTGTTCATGAGTCTGATGGAGGTCACATTTAAATTATAATTAACAACAAAATAAAATCTGACCCGAGCATCAAGAGCTAAGTCATTTGTTGCATGTCTGAGCTAAAAGTTTCATGGAATACTGGGATGTTTTTTCTTCACATTTTATGCACCTCACCTCCAAATGACCCAAAACACCAGTGCTGGGCAGCGCTAATCCAAAAATTAGTTCCGCTATTTCTAAAGCACTTATTGATTTATTTAGGTCCGCAATTTCAAAAGCACTTATGTATTAGCAATGCTAGCGGACGCTAATGCTAACACGCTAACCGCCATTTTGAAGAGGGCAAATGGCGAACTACTTTTTTTAAATCCAGCAGATTTGACCATTTGAACCGGTTAAGCTCAGAAAAACCTTGTGCTATAAAGTCAGCTAAGAAATATATTTTTTCTCAGCAAAGAAATAATTGTTTTTACCGTGTTTTCTTGGAAAGTCCTTAGCTTCTGTGGCCGTCGCGGCCGCCATTTTGAAGAGGGCAAATGGCGAACTACTTTTTTTAATCCAGACGCGTCGCGTAGGCCGCTGAGAAACATCCATAAGTTCACCCTCCATGTTAAAAACTCTTCGTCTGACTCTTCGAAAACAAGCAATAAGGCTGCAGAGTAACACACTGGCTGCTAACTGAGAGCGCTCGCTCTAGCAAAGAGACTGAGGGGACGCTTTTTTGTCACGGACCACATCCGGCGCTGACAGGATATGGTCTGTTAGCAGTCGTCCGGGCCCGTAAATAAGTTTTTTCGTTTTTACTGATAGATAATTAGTTATTATCGGTACTGCATTTTAAATAAAAATAGCGCAAATCCGCTTATGAATTATAAAAGTTAGTCAATCCGCTGTAAAGCTAACAAATTGTTTAGGTCTGTTGTAAGCGGATTAGCGCTTTCGCGCTCTCTAGCGGTCTGGCGCCCACCTTTGCAAAACACAAAGCAACCTTGAGTGTTGGAGAATCAAAAACATTTAATTATAAGCTCAAAACACATGGTCGTCATTAACCTGCAGGCAGACACTTTATTAAATATCAGAACATTAAATTACAGAAGACTCCTTTAATCTCTGAATACATTTCTCCTTTAAGTGGAGGAGTGACTAAAACCCAGATGTTTCTGAAACCCTGAAGAGTTTAACACATTTACAAAAAGTGCAAAGTACAAAAACACAGACCTGCCGGGGTTCAGTACAGAAAAATATTTAAAAAACCTCATAAAAGCTTTTAAAAGTGTTTGTATAAAAAGATGAACGTCTAAAGTTTAGTCATGTGGTCAGTCTTGTACAAAACAACGATGTGTAAAATGATCGGTGGAGATTAAAGTTTACAGGTAGTGGTTTGGGATTCAGTGCAAACAACAACGAGCAGAAGTGATGCTTCAAACCCCGTTTGTCCTGGAGAAGATCAAAGTCGTCCATAAACCCAGAACCAGAGCCCCTCCGGCTCCAGGGGGCGCTACAGGAGCAGCGGCGTGTGCTCCCCCGCCGGCTCCCTGCGCCTGGTGAGCTGCCGCGCCCGCTCCAGCAGGCGGCTGGGCAGCGAGGGGACGTGGTGGCTCGGGTCCAGGACGTTGGTCTTGCGGCGCTCGCGCTCCTGCAGCCACATGAGGTACGGGCTGGGCGGGAAGAACGGGCGGGAGCGCTCGCGGTACAGCTGCAGCGCGACGCCGCCCGCGCCGAGCGACGCCCACACCGCGATCAGGGCGTAGTCTGGGGGTGGAGAAACGAGTCGTCAGAACGACAACGGGCCGCGCGGCTGAGGGCGGGGCAGAAACTCACCGAGGGTTTGGAACGGCACGTCGGTGAACACGGCGCTGAAGCGGCTGTTGAGGAGGCGCTTGAGGGTGTTCAGCGTGATGTAGGAGAGGCTGGTGTAGATGTAGGCGTTGACGGCCAGGATGACGGCGTACGCGCCGACGACGCCACACGTGGTGATGTTCCCCTGAAACAAACCATCACAAACTGGTTCTTCTGTTGCTCTTCTCTGAACCTTTTTATGTCAGAAAATCTGAAAGAGGCTACAACTTTGAGAACGGGACTCTAAAGAAATGGTTCCCAGCCCAGGTCCCTGAGGAACTCCATCCTGCATGTTTTGTTTTCCTGCTTTGACACACCTGATTTGAACAAACGGGTGATTTTCAGGCTCCAGCAGGACATGAAGTCATGAAATCACTGACTCTGGTGTTGGAGCAGGGAAACCAGTAAAACATGCAGGATGGTGTTCCTCAGGGACCTGGGCTGGAACCACTGCTGAAGAAACCAGATGTGTAAAGCCTGCCCCTAGTGGCCATTAGAGGTAAAAGAATCCAGTTCATCGTTAATTCGACTCCAACCCTCCCCCATCACTTCACTGGTGCTTTGCCAGTGCTCATCAGCTCCACACCAGTTAAAGGCCGCCCACTGCCAGCACCCATCCCCACTCAGCCCAGTTTAATGGACCACTGTGTTGCTGCTGGTTCCAAGCGGCCTGCTCCAACACGCTGATTTTGACATGAGCAGCTGTTGATGGGCCAGCAGAGCTACATCACTGGATGACCCCCCACCCACATCAGAACCTCCACCTCATCATGTTGATGGACGGTGCTACAAGAAACGAGGACATTTACAGAGAGACATCTGAGATGATGGAGCAGCATGGACTTATCAGCAGTGCTGGGAGGAGCTAAAGAAACTGACGTTGATTACAGGTGACAACGAGCCGAGTGGCTCGAACTCAATGACCTGCTATGACCCACCCCACCCCAGAGTGGAGAAACAACAGCGTCAGATCACCTCCACCTGACGAGAACCAGTGAGAGCCGAACTGATCAATGGCAAAGCAACTCGTGTGTACCCCAGGGCTCTGTCCTGGGGACCTTTCATCACTTGCCTTTCCCCCCCATGGTAATATTTTTTCTAAATTCAATATCCACTTCCTCTTCTTATCCATCCTTCACTCCCACCATCCTGCTTCAAACTTCCTTAAACCAAATACAGTAGTGATAAAAGAGTTCCTCCTGTGGTATTAAATCCATCCTTTCCACAGTCAACAGTTTTTTATCAGCACTATTGACAGTTCCCTGGTTTCCCCTTCTCTTTGTGTTGTCCACAGGACTCAGGACTGTCCTCTGACCTGAGACCAGACATCAGATCCAGAGTGAAGGATGTTCTCAGAGCTCGTAGGTCACACAAGAAGAGCCAGGCTCAGGTTACATCTGAGGTTTTGAGCTGATAAGTCGCTTCAGACCAACAAATCTGCCCTCAAACACCAAAAACATTTATTTTTAATAATAAAAAGATAAAATTCTGCATTTTCGTGCTGATACGTCTCATGCTGTCTTCAACAAATAAAGAACTGAGAAATAACTACGTTATTGTTTCGTTTCCTTTTCTTTGTCTGTTTTAATAATAATAATAATAATGAATTTAATTTATAACGCACTTTTCATTAATAAAAATCTCAAAGTGCTACAAAGTGCAACTAAAATCAAAGATCAAATAAAAACAAGTGATAAAATCGAGTAAAATCAATGTGTAAATATGACATTTCATTTGAGCAGATTAAAGGACGACCACTTCCTGTTGGGGGCTGAGGTGTCGGTGTGTTACCTCTCTGGGCCACCGCACGAAGAACAGCGGGACAGCGATGGTGATGCAACAGAACGTCACCCAGAAAAGCACGTCAGAGTTTCTGAAGGCATCGAGGTCCCCTGAAGAAAACAAAAACACAAACAAGTGAAACGTGACGGCTCCGTCTCAGACTATTTGTAAAATCAGGCCCCCCCCCCCCGTACCCAGTGGAGTGAAGAAGACGATGGAGGCGATGAGGAAGCCGAGCATCAGGCCGACCACGACCACACAGGCCATGACTGAACCGAAACGCCACCAGCTCATCACCAGGAGGACTCCGCCCACCACGCCCACCACCGCCGACAGGGTCAGACGGACTGCAGAGACACAGGACTTCTGGTTTGATGCAGCTGTGAGAACACTTTAAACACATCTGTGGGGGTGTGGGGGGGGGCTTACTGTCATGGTCCAGCGGCGTGGTCCTCGTGATGAGGACGAAAAAGAAAAACGACACAAAGCTGAAGCCCATGCAGAACAGTTCTGGAAGGAGAGAAGCTGCAACTATTACAATAAATCTGTTGCTTCTGAAACTTCAGCTGCTGGGGCAGATCCCCTCGTATAAAACTACTTCTGAAAGGCAGGCAGTAAACTGTAAGCGCCTTTTGATTGACACTTAACAGTGGGTCAAAGTTAATACCATGAAATCAAGAAATGGGCGTTCCACAAGGTTCTACTTTAGTAACACTGCTTTTTTTCTTGAATATTAGGAGTTTACCTGAAAGTTGTAAAAATATTTAATGCCAAATGTATGCAGATGGTGTTATCATACATGTAAGAGGTTGACTTTGTTAAAGTGGGCCTCAACACACTGTGAAACTGTAACTCCTCCCCCGAAGCAGATTCAAAATCTCCCTCAAAATGGGCGTGTCGAGAGACAAGGAAGGGAGGAGGTTGGGGGTTGTCCTGCGTTCACGCCTCCTCCAGCAACAACCTACAACAAACCTCTAGCCAACAACATAAACCAAGCAACAACAAAGAATAAACATGTAGATGTATTTATCTATTCCACCCGACCTATCCAAAAACAAAAGGCTTAAAAAAAAAATGAAAATAATACCACGAAGTTCTCCGTGACCGGGGATCGAACCCAGGTCTCCCAATTCAGTTCATACACCACTGACCCAACTTGGCGTTCATGTATTGCTCCTCTATCGCACAGTATTAAAACAAATACAACCAGATAGCTTCGATGAAGTGAAAAATATTCTTAAAATAAATAAGTTAAAATACACAAATAACTAGTGCCATTCCGAAAACTATAATATGCTTTGTTGCAGAGCTTTTCCGGAGTGCAATGTACCACTTCCATATAAGGTATGAACTGCAGGGAGGACCGTCTCATCTCCGCAGGGGATTGGCTCTGCTTGAACCACGTTCGTGACGAAAGCTTGCGAAAACACGTCACTGTGCGAATCCTAGACCAACAAGAAAATTAAGGTGCAATTCCTCTGTTCAACCCATAGGACTACCGTAAACACGTTTTTAGACCAAATATTGCCGATTTAAACAAATACGAACAATTACATGAAAATTAACACAGACATAGTGCTATGAAACCTTTTAAACACATTCTAGGGAGTTTATCAGCTAAAAAAAGTTAAATTTCGGTTTAGTTCCTCTTTAAAATGTCAGGTTGTTGCTGTTGGTTTCCTTTTGGCTGCTCCCTTTTTTAAGCAAGTAAACTTGCACAAATGATTTGGCAATTGTCTTACACAGGATGCCAACTCGGAACCAGACCTGCAGTCTCAGGAGTTACGGTACCACAAAACTGACCACAGAGCTTAACCACTGATCCGTTTCAAAACTTTTGTTGAAGCCCTTTGTCTACCTGGATTATTGAGCATGCTTCAGGATATTTTGTTGAAGCCATTCTCTCGGTTTGGACCAGGTGCCTGGAGCACCTGAAACATTTAGGCCAAAGCAAAAAGTATCTGGAGGTGTTCATTTCATCTACGGTACCTTAACTAAAACTGTTCCATCCAGAGAAAAGCAGTTTTAGAGGATGTCCAGTACTTGGGATGTCACTGTCGCCCTTAATGCGTTCAAAGGGACATCAGGTTCTTAAAACATTATATTTTTTGTATTTTTCCCCACAACAGGTCTGTTTTCCAGTTGAGTTGGAGGGGGTAACTGAAACGTCTATCATGTTCTAATTTTGTTTTAACTGGCATTAAAACAGGGTTGGGTGGACTTTTTCTATCCTCTGTATCTGCTGAGACTCCACAACAGGCAAACTGAGACACTTCGTTTCCTTTTTCTCTGTACAACGATGTTATTGTTCGGAGGGGAAAGACAAAATGTGGATAAATCCAGATGTTTCGAGGGTTGCCTCACCACATTTGAAGAACCGATGTCCAAAGAAGCAGACAAACAAACCCGCCAAGCCGGTGATGGTGAAGAAGATCTTGGTTGAGATCTTTCCTGAAATGCATGAATAACTGCAGTTCATAGAAAGTGTGAACATGATTATTGTTTTTTCTTAATGCATCCCCAAAGTGGGTTTACCGAGTGTCTGGCAGCTGTCCAGCGTGGAGGTGAAGCTGCAGGCGTAGGTGTGGCTGGGAACGTAGGAGGCAGACGTGTTCAACACGGGGTCCCTGACCACGACGGAGTAGACGACACCCTGACCGGGGATGGAGGTGAACACCGCCGTCGTCTTATCTGTTGACTGCAGCGTCATGATCTGAGGGGACACGGAGACGAAACGTCACGTCATTTTACAGGGGGGCGTTAATCAGCTAATAAACATGGCAGCAACATGATGCACTGCAGACACTTTGCTCAACGTGGGGAAGGAAAGAGGTTCAGAGACTTCGAATGTGGCGTCGTTGGTGCTAGACATGCTGGAGTATTAAACAAACTGTTGGGATTTTGACACTCAAATATCATCAGAGTTTAAAGAGAACGGTCCAAAAATTAAAAAAAACATATCCAGTGGGCAACATCTGTGTGGACAAAAAACATCTTTTTGATGTTGGAGGAGAATGGGCAGACAGGTGTGAGATGAGAGACAACAGCGCGTGTTACAAAGCGAGGTCTGCAGAACACGTCTTGAAGCAGATGGACTACAGCAGCAGACCACACCGGCTGTGAGACTCCAGTTCACCCAGACCCACCAACACTGAGCAGTCTCCGACAGGTCACTGAACTCTAGGGGTCTCCACAGACATCCGTTCTTTCAGAATTACCTTTTCAGTTTGATTCATTACTTTTGGACATTTAAAACTTGATTCATTTTAAAAGCACATCCAACACGTCAGCTTTGTTTTTTTACATACGGTATGTCTTTTAACTGCTGTCCTGTAGCTTTTATTTTTTGTAAGATGACCCTGATTGTTTACATCACTGTTAATAAATCAATCACACTGTAGAGATCCTGATGTCTTCTGTACGGAACACTGTTCACAATCAACAACTCTTGTATCAGAACGTTCAGCTCCTTCAAGATGTTCCTGCTCTGATTTTTGGTATTTGTGAAATTTTTACTTTTTGAGACGCTTAACGGTAGTTTTTTATTTTTATTTTTATGAATGGAGTTCTCATTAAATCCTTCAAACTCAGAGAAGTTTCAAACTTTTACTGCCCATTTTCAGCTTCTTTCTGTTGTTTTCTGCTCTATCTTTTAGGTCAGGGGTGTCCAGACCTTTTCATCATGCAGCTACTTTTAAAAAGATCATGTCAAAGTGATCTACCCGCTATAAGACCCCGTTACACAAGAACAACCTCTGGAAACTTTTGTGTTTTCCAATGTTTATGGGGGTAATAAACAAAAAATGAACGAGTTGACATGGAAACGCTGTAGTTTCCATGTCAGTCGGGTTGCCAGATAAGAAATAAAAACTACAGTACTGTGGCTTTAAAATGACAGTATTTTGACGTAAGCTGTCATATGTGCTGAGTAAACATATTCTAAGATGAGGTGTGTTGTGTATGTTGAACATGTGCACAGAAAAGGTGGGGGTAAATAAGACATTTTAAATTTATCTGGCAACCCTCATCACACATGCACTGACTGCATGACAGTTACATCAAACTGGTGAATACACTGTCGTCTCTTTGGAGCCTGCATTTTATTAGATTTGCTCCAACAAGCTGAAAATGGTGAGTAGGACAAAAAACTTTAGAATTCAGAAACTTTCAGTGTCAGAGAACGAGGTTGTTGTCTGAACCTCTCTTGCAAATCTTCAGAAGCAGTTGGTCCCTCAACACAACTGATAACATTTCTTCAAAGAGAAGACAGGATGTAGGCGAGCTGATTGCCATGTTGGCATGCACACAGCTGGATATCTCATCGACTTGGAAGACATGATGAAGTATCTATCTCTGCTGTCATCTGAGGATCTAAAGGACGCATATTTAATTGGATTTATGATAACTGGTTCCTGCTTTTTGGATTCAGCTGGTTGCTGGTTTTTATCTAAAATCAAGGAAGTCGTCGGCAGCAAATTGGGACCCGGTCATGCTGCTTGCCTTTGTGATGGCTTGGTTTGTGCCCGTGTACCCAGACTCAGTTGTCTTGGGCAGAATGGATCAGATCTCGGGGATTGTTACTCAGGCACGTTTCTATCGGTGTGGCCATGTAATTTGGACATTTCAGAACCATTTTTGGACCAACACAGACTCAAAGTAGATGTCATTATGTTCTGCCTGTCTCCAAAACAAAGTCAAAGTCAACTTTATTGTCGGAACTGCAATATGTACAGGACATACACAGGACCGAAATTGCGTTTCTCTCAGTCCCTCGGTGTGTGTTTATCTGAATCTGGCTCCCCCTGCTGGTCTTGAAGCCACCTTATCTGAATATACCTGGAGCATGTAATCTAACGCTCACCCCCGCCCATCAGGGAATTCCACCGTCAACCAGAGTGAACCAGCTGAATAAACATTCTGTCATCATTTCAGGACTCATGGATTCTCATTAGCGTTGACCTTGGCCATTCCCCGATATCCCTCGAGAATGTTTACGATCTCATCGAAGGGAGCTGGCTGATTCCTTATCAGAACTCTTACAGTGCCCTCAAGAGCGTCCATGGACATTGCTCACCGTTCTCTGTGTCTCCCCCCCTCTATGTCACTATGTGCTTGTTTGTGCGAGGTGTTTTTTTATATTAGATTTTTTTTCCTCAGGCAAGAAGAACGATTTTAGTAGGATTTTTTTCACCTCCAGTTCCTAATGTGTCCACAGTTTTATTACTTTTTGTCTGTCTAGCAGATCCCACTTGTAAATGAGTCTTCGAGGCTCAATGAGACTTATCTGTCTAAATAAAGGTTGAATAAATGAATGAACAGCTGAATGTTGCACGTCGTCTTAACGTGACCTCAGACTGGCTGCCCTGTCTGTCAATCAAGACTAATTTCATAGATGATGAGAGGCTGACGTCCATTTTTTAATGCCATGCCATCTACCCACAATGCCTTTGAGATGGACTGGTAGATGATGATCGACGTATTGGGCACCCTGATTAATTTAATCCTTTTCTACCCTTTTTCACTAATTTCTGCCTTTTGTGATTCTTTCTAACTGTTTCAACTTTCAGCCTCTTTCTGCTGTTTTCGACAATCTCAAAAAAATTTCCTGCTCATTTCAGTTTATTAATAACACAGTGCTGCATTACAAAGGCTCTGTAAATTAGTTTAAATAAGGTTATCGCTCTTTACTGTGGTCTAGAAATGGATCCAGGTGGTACCCAGTGATCCCACTGGCTCCTGGACCTAAACAAACATCTGATCACTTTACCGGTCGGCCGTTCGCCGTCCGGCCTCGCAGGTCGGCCACGGCCTTCAACCCGGTGAACAGGCTGCTCTCTGACGGGTCGTTCTCAGGCAGGAAGTGCTGGTAGATGTCGTACTGCAGCCGCCAGCGAGTGTTGCTTCCTGTGGCTTCATCGCAGACTGGAGGAGGGCGGCCTCTGACGGGAAACACAAGACAAGCTCAAACATGATCCACGTGAAGGATAAAAAAGAAAACAATCAGCCAAAACAGCTGAAAACGATTAATTTGACTTCAAAGTTCTGCACGTTCTGCTGCTCTGCAGGTTTCAGATCAGCACAAAGCAGATCTTCTGACAACACGATTATTAAAATAAACATTTTTACCCACAGCCTAAAAAACTAGTTTTGAAAAATGTTATTTATTATCGTACTCATTTGTGAGCTGCACGGCAGGAAACAACACGATGTCTAAAGCAAAGCCCTTCACTCCTTCCTGTTCATCAGCCAGAACGTTTATACTTTTTATTATATTTATTGATTCATATTAAACAGTCAGGATTTGGTGATTCTGAAAACAAACTACAGTACATGGTCTATAAACAAAGAACGACTGGGTGGGGTGTCATGTTTGAGGACCAGTGTAGAACTGAGGAGGAAAACTATAAGCGTGGCGGAGATAAACTAGAATGATTTTTCTTCTTTTTTCAGCTGCTCCCTTCTTCAGGGGTCACCACACTGACACAACCACAGACACTGAGCTACCACAGCCCTCTGTGTGGAGCAGAGAGCTGCTGTGTAGGGCACCCTGGAGAGCAGATGGTGGGGTTAAGTGCCTTGCTCAAGGGCCCAGAGTGGGACAAATGAGGGTGGAGGCAGGTGTGCATGGTTCACCTTTCCCATCCACATTTTGATGTTTGTATGGGGAGTTGAACCAGTGAACTTCTCACCTTCTCTAACCTCTGCACCACCACTCCCCTAACTGACTCCTCTAGACGTTAGATAAACTAAAAGAATATAAAACACAAAAAATGAACATTTATTTAAATTTAGAGTCAACATGTTCAAGTCTAAGAAGTGTCTGAGCTGTTTATCTTGTTTACTGTTTTGTTTTTGTTTATTTAAACTACAACGGTTCGGTCTAACATCACGTACGTCACACCCTTTGAAAAAAATGTACAAGTTAAAGCATTTATTGTTAATTTGAGCCTTTTTATGTTTTTTTAACTTACACCTTTACTTTTCATGCTCCTTTCAGTTAATTTCAGATTTGTTCTAATCTATTCAGCTTCTCTGCAGATTTCAGCTTGTTCTGCTCATTTCTGCTGTTTTTCTTCTGCTTTTTAGGTTTTACCTGTGTCCCGATTCTTTCAGCTACTTTATTCTAACTTCAGCTTTTTGACTACTTTCTGCTTTTATGTGCACTTTTCAGCTTCTTTCTGCCTATGTTAATGTTGTATACACTTTCAGCCTCTTACAGCTAACTGTAGCATTGGTGTAGCTACTTTCAGCAAATTTTCTACTAATTTTAGTTGTTTTCTGCTCAGTTACACGTCTAATTTTTTTTCTCCCACTTCTTTCAGCTTTATTTATTTTTGCAATTTTCAGCATATTTCTACTACCATTAGCTCTCTGCCAATTTCAGCCTTTTTCTTCAACTTTTAGTTGCAATTTTCAGCTTTTTTGTGCTCCTTTCAGCACCTACTTTCTACTTTTCAGCTATCGGCGTATTTCAAGTAAGCTTCAGATTGTTCAGCAGAATCTTTCAGCTAAGCTTTAGTTCGTTCAGCAGCTTTCAGCAGAATCATTCAGCTAAGCTTTAGCTTGTTCAGCAGCTTTCAGCAGAATCATTCAGCTAAGCTTTAGCTTGTTCAGCAGCTTTCAGCAGAATCATTCAGCTAAGCTTTAGCTTGTTCAGCAGCTTTCAAATGGTAAATGGAGCTTACTTATATAGCGCTTTCCAGCCCCCTTTGAGGGGCCCCAAAACGCTTCACAGTATCAACCATCCACCCATTCATACACCGGTAGCGGTAGACTACCATGCAAGGCGCTGCCTGTCCTACCGGGAGCAACTCGGGGTTAAGTGTCTTGCCCAGGGACACAACGAGGTATGCCGTGACCGGGGATCGAACCAGAGACCTTCTGGTCCTGAGCCGGCTGCCCTGCCTCTACACCAGGGGTCACCAACCTTTTTGAAACTGAGAGCTACTTCGTGGGTACGGAGTCATACAAAGGGCACCAGTTTGATAAACTCTTCGGAAATAACAAAGCATAAATTGAAAAAAAATGTATAATAAACATATTTTTAAGAACATATTTTTAAGATAGACATTTTAAAATATATATAAATACAAAAAAAGAATAACAACTGAATAAAATTTAAATTTAAATGCAGCTTAGTAGTGAGTTGTGCTATTTTTAGAACAGGTCCGCGGGCTCCCCAAATGGTCCTTGGGGCACCCGGGTGCCCGCGGGCACCGTGTTGGTGACCCCTGCTCTACACCATCTCGGCCCCTTTCAGCAGAATCATTCAGCTAAGCTTTAGCTCATTCAGCAGCTTTCAGCAGAATCATTCAGCTAAGCTTTAGCTCATTCAGCAGATTTCAGCAGAATCATTCAGCAAAGCTTTAGCTCATTCAGCAGATTTCAGCAGAATCATTCAGCAAAGCTTTAGCTCATTCAGCAGATTTCAGCAGAATCATTCAGCAAAGCTTTAGCTCATTCAGCAGATTTCAGCAGAATCATTCAGCTAAGCTTTAGCTCATTCAGCAGATTTCAGCAGAATCATTCAGCTAAGCTTTAGCTCGTTCAGCAGAATCTTTCAGCCGAGCTTTAGCTCGTTCAGCAGCTTTCAGTAGAATCATTCAGCTAAGCTTTGGCTCATTCAGCAGCTTTCAGCAGAATCGTTCAGCTAAGCTTTAGCTCATTCAGCAGAATCGTTCAGCTAAGCTTTAGCTCATTCAGCAGCTTTCAGCTGAATCTTTCAGCTAAGCTTTAGCTCGTTCAGCAGCTTTCAGCAGAATCATTCAGTGACAAGAGTTCATGCTGCAGGAAACGGTTCGGTTTATGAAGGAAGCCAGAGCGTTCAAACACAACAGCTGAAGCTCATGAAGCTGATTTTCTATCTCCTGCAGTTCTCGTCCCATCAGAGGAGTCAAAACCAGCTCCACCAGTGACTGGTTCATGTGTGAAACCAGCAGCTCACACAAGAACAATGTCTACATTTAGAAACTAGAGTTTCCACACATCAGAGGAGCGTTCCGAATGAACTGAAAACTACATGAGACATTTTATTAGTGCTCTTAGGGATGTCCAGAAGAGACGGCGTCTGATTCGTGTCAGATAAATCTAACGTGTGCAGATCAGAGTGGGAGAAGGTGCGTGCAGCTGAAAAATATTATAAAATAATTCCGTTTTGGAGGGGGAGCAGGAAGTAAACAGAACTCTACCTCTCAGATCCTAAGTTAGCTGGTGCAAAGAGGATGGTGGTCTCATAGAGGTTGTAGTGGATGTAGATGTTTGGATCCACGTCCAGATTAAACTCGATGTTACAGGCTCCAGGGACCGGATCTGAAAAACACGGGCAGTGTAAGACCAGGACTGGACCAAAGACCAGTAGGAGCTGCTCCCAGGGGTCTAATAATAATAATAATAATGAATTTAATTTGTAACGCACTTTTCATTAACAAAAATCTCAAAGTGCTATAAAGTGCAACTAAAATCAATGATCAAATAAAAACAAGTGATAAAATCAAGTAAAATCAATGATAAAACAACAAAAATCAATAATAAAATCAATTAAAAACAATGATAATATCAACTAAGATCTAAGATAAAATCAAGTAAAATCAATGATAAAACAACAAAAATCAATAATAAAATCAATTAAAAACAATGATAATATCAACTAAGATCTAAGATAAGATCATGCGGAGGCAGAGTAGGCTCGCTTAAAAAGAAAAGTCTTTAAGCCTTGTTTAAAGTCAACCAGTGACTGTGGAGCTCTCAGGTAGTCAGGGAGGGAGTTCCATAGGCGGGGGGCAGCCACACAGAATGCCCGGTCTCCCATGGTCCTTAATTTGGTTTGTGGAATGTGAAGGAGATTACTGTTCTGTGATCGTAGAGACCGGGTGGATGAATATGGTGCAAGAATGTCCTTTAGATAGTCAGGTGAAGTTCCGTGTAAGCATTGGTGTGTAATGAGAGCAGTTTTGTACTGAATTCTGTAGGTGACAGGAAGCCAATGGAGGTTATGGAGAATGGGTGTAATATGTTCAAATTTACGAGCTCTCAATAAAATCCTTGCTGCACTGTTTTGAATATATTGAAGTTTCTGAAGGTTTTTGCCAGGGATTCCAATAAACAGGGAGTTGCAGTAGTCGAGCCTGGAGGAGACAAAGGCATGGACGAGTTTCTCAGCATCAGGAAAAGTCAGAGATGGGCGAAGTCTGGAGATGTTTCGAAGATGGAAGAAGCAGGTTTTAAACAGATGCTTAATGTGATTTTCAAATGTAAGATGAGAGTCCATTTTTATTCCAAGATTTGTAACAGAGGTGGAGAGGGGGATGTCTTGACCAGAGAAGGAGATTGTTGTTATAGTTGATGTTTGTATCTGGTGAGGGGTGCCAATCCTGGTTTTGAGGGCCACCATCCTCCATGTTTGACTTGTCTTCCTGCTCCTAAACACCTTCATGTTCTCCAGAAGTCTGTTCATTGATTGATTCACATCAGGTGTGTTGCAGCAGAGAAGCTCCTCAGTGTGCAGGACAGTGGTCCTCGAGGACCAGGATAGGACCCCACCAGAACGTCAACACACGGGCTCACTTGTGGTCCACATGGGTTCCCTCTAATCAAAACCTTGATGCTTCCAAGTTTGAGACTAAACGTTCTCTGATTTGGTTCTGCAAACCTCATTTCACAACTTATAGTGCTCAACTTCCTCATTTCAGAGGAAGAAGCGAGATTGTGATCTTGAGAAGCCTTCGAGGGTTACCAGTGCTCGAGTAGGGGAGGACGACGCCGGTGCCTGTTACGGTGTTGCCGTCAGGACTCGACAGGAACAAGGAGAGTGTTGTTTGGCTCGGCTGGAGAGCTGAGAAGAGCCCCACGTCCACTGCAGTCAGGGAGAGACCCGCGGCTGGTGTCTGAGACAAAAATAAAAAAATAAAGAGCAAATACAGAGACAGAGTAAAGCACATGGAGCTCAGTGTTGCAGTTTTAGTTTATTTGAACAAAGATGTTTTGTTGTTTCCTGTCATTCGTCTGTCACAGTCCTGGTATGAGGTCAGAACAAGGGATGGGAACCTTCATGCTCCTTGCAATTTCATTAGGATTTAGACAGCTGTGGGGGAGTTTAAACCATTAAAAACCATTTAAAACCTGAAAAGGAAGAAGCAGGTAAAGTTAATACCGGTAAATGAATGAATGGATGAATGGTAATCTGTTCTAACTGTTACATTATCTATCTAGTGTTTCCTCTGGACAACTTGCCATAGTGGGGCGCTCATCTCGACTGTGGTTTTTGTCAATGGGGGAGAAACACATCTGAGATGTGCACACTGGTTGTTTGTGAGTATGGGAGGAGGGGGAGGGGGGTTCAGCATGAGGGAAGAGTGCTGCCTTTAGCTTTTTAGCTGGAACACCTGTATTGCGCACCGCAGGCTTAGCATTATGCTGTTTGGGGGTGGTGGGGTGTAGCCTACAGTTAGGTTCAGTAGGCAGTGCACTCGGTTCTGTTAATGGGGCGGGGCTCCCCACTTATATAATGGTAGGGCAAACACTGCTGCCTGTTACATTAGCTATCTGTTACATTAGCTGTCTGTTACATTAGCTGTTACATTAGCAATCTGTTACATTAGCCGTTACATTAGCAATCTGTTACATTAGCCGTTATATTAGCAATCTGTTACATTAGCCGTTACATTAGCCATCCGTTACATTAGCCATCCGTTACATTAGCCATCCGTTACATTAGCCATCTGTTACATTAGCCATCCGTTACATTAGCCATCCGTTACATTAGCCATCCGTTACATTAGCCATCCGTTGCATTAGCCATCCGTTGCATTAGCTATCTGTTGCATTAGCTATCTGTTGCATTAGCTATCTGTTGCATTAGCTATCTGTTGCATTAGCTATGTTACATTAGCTATGTTACATTAGCTATCTGTTACATTAGCTATCTGTTACATTAGCTATCTGTTACATTAGCTATCTGTTACATTAGCTATCTGTTACATTAGCTATCTGTTACATTAGCTGTCTGTTACATTAGCTGTCTGTTACATTAGCTGTTACATTAGCAATCTGTTACATTAGCCGTTACATTAGCAATCTGTTACATTAGCCGTTACATTAGCTATCTGTTACATTAGCTATCTGTTACATTAGCTATCTGTTACATTAGCGTGGTTAACAATTGAAAATGCCATAGAAATGCTAACACAGCTAGCATTGTACTATCACTAGAAATGTAAACACAAATCAAACGTTGCAAAGTTATCACTAAAGACAGTCATGTCTTCAGCCTTTTTTTTTTACAGCAGTGGTTCCCAACCCTGGTCCCTGAGGAACACCATTCTGTATGTTTTAGTTGTTTCCCTGCTTTGACACACCTGATTTTAATGAATGGGTGCTTAGCAGGCTTTGGCAGAACTTCCGGCGGAATCAAATCCCTAAATCAGGTGTGTTAGAGCAGGGAAACAACTCAAACATGCAGGATGGCGTTCCTCAAGGACCAGGGTTTGGAACTACAGTTTTACACACATAAACCCTTCAGGGTTCAGTGAAGAAAAGACGTAAAAACACAACGTTATAAAGACTCTGCTCCTGCATTTGGACATTTTATTAAGAAATACGTTGAGCCACCATGTTGATATGTGCTGCTCTTCATGAGCCTCATGTTGTTTTAGGCCCTCTCTCTCAGACTCCCACTGACGAGGCTCTGATTGCGGAAACTTTACGTGTAATCACAAACAGGAGGGCTGATGATGCGCAGCTGTTGTCTCACACAGTGGAGCATCTGCAGCTGATGAGCAGCGCTGCTGCCACGTGCACGCTACAGCACAGCCCTCAGACAATGAACGTATTGTACGACACGATCATGTGCAGAACGTTGTCTGGTAAGTGTTGCTCCAAGTGGCTTCGACTGAACACATCTGTTAAACGCAGGTCATCTCCTGTAACGTCTCCAACAGGAGACGCTGCAGCTTCACAACACAACGTGCACTCAGCTCCATCCCTCCAGTCGCCAGGCTGTTGAAATAAACCACAAGCGGTAAAAGAAAGCGTTCCCTCAGAGACGTCCCCCCCTCAGAGACGGCGGGCCTGCAGCTCATGACCCGTGGACTCCACGTCAGCTGACCGAGCCTGCTCTCAGGGGGTCAGGCGACCCGGCTCACAAAGCCTCGTTCATAACGCCGTGGCAGAACCGACTGCCTGTGAAACTCCATGAAACATGGCCGTAACATTCCACTTTCACGTCTTCAGCCTTCCTGCGTCACACGACGCCCAACATCACTGAACTCAGGATGTGACTAAACACATCCGTTGAGCTGATTGAACGCGTTTGATTCTAGATATTCTGCCATCTTTAATCTTCGGTCAGTAAATGAACAGTTCATCTTTGTGCATTCATCCACAGCTGAAGTCAGAGGAGACTTTAAAGATTAAAGGTTCGCCGGCAGCTCGACGCAGAAACACGAACAACTAAACGTCTTTGAGTTCTTCACATTTTATGACATCACGTGGTTTAGTTTATCACATAAGTTACTTTGGTTACAGCAAACAAAACCACAAAGAGACGAGGAGGAAGTCTGTTTAAATACTTCAAAATAAAGCTTCATTTGGGGAATTGGTCTAGACTGAAAATAGAATTAAAGTGTTTTCCAACAATATTTTTTACATCACAGAAATGTTTATTAGTCGACCTAACTTTATAAATTATATACCGTATTTTCTGGTGTATAGGTCGCACCTACGTTTAGGTACGGATTATATAATCCTACATTACAAACATAGAGCAGCTCTGTGGTATTTTTTACTCATAATCATCATTTTAAAACCTGATCAGGACAGCTGATATTTGTTTTATTGTCCATAACTATGGTTTATATATTTATATTCACATTAACTTTAACAACCATCATCTTTACTGCTTCTTTCTTTTCAGGCAGCGGGGGTCACTGGTGTCCATGTCCAGCTGTGAGAGGCGAGGGACATGGACATGTCTCCAGTCCATCACAGAGACACATAGAGACAAACAACCATTTTCACTCTCACTCACACCTAGAGATAATTCAGAGTTACCAATCAGTCTAACATGTATGTTTTTGGTCTGTGGGAGGAAACTGGAGTACATGGAGAAAACACGTGCATGCACAGAGAGAACATGCAAACTCCACACAGAAAGGCCCTGGGTCAGGACTTGAACCGGCGACCTTCTCGCTGAGAGGCAGCAGCTCTACCAACTGCACCACCGTGTCACTTGAGTTTGAAAAAGAAAAAAACTTTGAAGAAACTTGAGAAAACGCTTACAGTTAAGAAATGAAGATATTTAAAGGTTCAGATCTTTAGTAGTGAGGGCTCAGTGCAAATGTTACGAACAAACAGTATCTTACCTGTTGCAGATAGCTCTCTGAACAACCTCAGTTTGGAGAAAGAGTTTGTTTCTAACTGGAATAACGAGCTAGCTGAAAATAAATCACATCAGTTCACCTGAAAACTCTTTACAAGCCACAGGCTGCACCAGAAGTGCTACAGCTAACTGCTGCTGCTGCTACTCATGCTTGCATTTAACCACAACATTCCATGTAAGCAACAAAATGGACGTTTGAAGCTAAATTTGTTATTATTTTTCTCTTTAAAGTGTTTTTCTCCAAATCGAGGCAGAATAACAAGCTATCTACAACAGGTAAGATGTCAAGGAGACCACATATTGGTTTTATAAATTTTTATGGTATGTCTGTGGGCTATCCAGACCATGTTCATTCAATTTAATGCACAAAAGAATTCTTAGATAATAAAATATCCCTTTCTAGTTATGCATTTTCTGACTTCCGTTCAGAACGAGCTGTTTATGATTATGAGCTCTGAAGGCCACGCCCTTCAAAAATCTGTTTACATTAACTCCGCCCTCCAAAGGGGACCCTGAGTCAGACCCAGAGGCAGACGCCATTTTGGGCAGGGCAAATGAGGCGCTGACGCGTCGCGTAGGCCGCTGAGAAACATCCATAAGTTCACCCTCCATGTTAAAAACTCTTCGTCTGACTCTTTGAAAACAAGCAATAAGGCTGCAGAGTAACACACTGGCTGCTAACTGCTATACACGCTCTCTCTAGCAGGGACCACTTTTTTTGACGGACCACATCCGGCGCTGACCGGATATGGTCTGTGAGCAGTCGTCCGGTTGATTTAAGAGCCCGTAAATAAGTTTTTTCGTTTTTACTGAGAGATAATTACCGTAAACACCGGTGTATAATACGCACTTTTATTGCTCATTTGAATGTCTTGCGTATTATACACTGAAGCGTAGGGGTGTAACGATACACAAAACTCACGAGACGAGACGAGAAAATCACAGATCTTGCGAGAACGAGACGAGATTTTAACATTAGTTCAAGAAAACTTCAAAGATCGGTTTTATGCCGCAAAAAGGCTTTTATTCTGTTTTAACATGTATTACAAACCCAACTGATGTCTTCATTTTACTGATTGAATCTCCTTAGACCTTAGAACGTTCAACTTTGTTTAAAAAAATAGATATTCACGCAGGACTTTCCAAA
>JBBPBX010002376.1:10794-24640 GCA_038048925.1 Garcialebias charrua | reverse complement strand
ATGCATAGGCGTAATTTACATGGGGGATGGGGGGGATTTAACCCCCTCAATAATTGGATCCAGTCAATATAACCCCCCCAATAAAATGGCATCATTCATTTCAAGCTCCCGGATTAACTGGAGGTGCGCGGAGCCGGAGCGCGTTTCAGCTGAGACTGCTCTCTCTCTGCGTAAAAGCTGCCCTTCGGTTCTCAGCCTCCCCCTCCTCCTCCCCCTCCAGCAGCAGCCGGGGACACGTTTTCCACACGCTACTTTGCATTACCGTAACTCTGCAACGGTTTGGGCTATCAGAAAAATTCAAACGGTGTTTGAAAGAAAACAAAGTGCGCCTTTTGGCTGTTTTGGTGGTATTACGGTAATCGCCTTGAAACTGGCTGCAAGTGAACATTTAAGCATAATTGCTGAAGATGACATGCAGGGATCTGTCAAGTCTCCCGTTTTGGCCAGGAAACTACTGTATTTTACCCCTCTTTCCCGTCGTCATCCCGAATTATTATTTTCCCGGAAATCTCCCGTATTATAATATTATTTTAAAAAAAAAACATTCCAGTGCCTCTGTCACTAGCCTCGCGAGAACTGCCACCTGCAGTAGCCTCGGTGGCAGTTCTCGCGATGTTAGTGTTGGCAGCGGGAATCAACAAACCTAACCGGAAAAACACAGAGATGGATGAATGTAACGAGAGAGAAGGCGTCCCTGCCAAAAAAGTTAAGACTTCGTGTAAATATCTTGAAAAATGGGACAGCGAATTTACTTTCCTAAAGAAGAGTAGGGTGGGGCACAATTACGCGTTTTTTAAGATTTGTAACTGCGACTTTAGTGTCTCTCATGGGGGAAGGAACGATGTCCGTCAGCATGAAAAATCCATCAAGCACAAAGGTAGGCCTATCAGATTGTGATCACATAACTGGTTTGAAAGAGGCTGATAGGTAGTTATTTTAGATTTCTTGTAAACCTGTCTTAAAATGTAAGGGGTCCTGGACTTTGGTTGGGCTAGTGCAGGGGTCTGCAACCTGCGGCTCTGGAGCCACATGCGGCTCTTTGGTCCCTCAGCAGTGGCTCTTCCAAGCTTTGATCAAAACTAACTTTAAACTGAATTTTATTTGTTCTTATAACAACAAAAAGGGCTAGTTTTAGCAGTTTTTCCTGTCATTTCCTTTGCAAATGTGTGAATACTAGAACTAATAGAAGGAGTAAAACATAAGTTAACTTTATTTATTCAAAGTAGGATATTTAATTTTTCCACAATTAAAATAATTTACCTAGACCTGCATAGTTCATTATTTTATTTTTTAATTGGGAAAGATCACATTATTTTTCCTTCTTTATGATAATCTGGTCTTTTTTAGTCTTAAAATGTAAAAATATCAACAAATCATTAGATATTTTCAGCTTTACAATGGCCAGAAAACTACAGGTCAGAAAATTGTCCTTTAACAAACTTAAAGTGGTCTGTGGGCCACCAGTTGAGAATCCCAGTTGTAGCAGGTATTGTGGCTCCGGAAACGTTTAATTTAGTGAACAAAGGGGCAGAAATGGCTCTTTTGATCATAAAGGTTGCAGATCCCTGGGCTAGTGGGATGGCTCGGCGTACCCGGCAGAAAATTTCCCTTATTTTTAAATCCAAAACTTGACAGGTGGTTTACTCTGCTCTTGTCATATTATGGCTGTATTTGAATCATTTGTTGTAATTTTTCCTAGTTAAACTGTAGTGAACCAGGTAAATACACACTCTTTGAAAATTGTGAAATTGAGGTATGTTATATAATAAATCTTAAAAATGTAAAATATGTGTTATGGCTGAAAAAAATGCAGAAAAATAGTGAGTTTTTTTCTTACTTGTTGAACCTATGTGGAACAAAAAAGGAGCAGAATAAATACAGAGAAAACAGGAAAGTTAAGTAAATCACAGTAAATCACAGTAAAAGCATTACAATATATTTTAACCCTAAAATATCCTAAATCATAAAAAAAGTTATTTATTCGATAGATAAATAAATAGGTAGAGAGCATAACCCCCCCAATGTTAGACCTAAAGTTACGCCCTTGTATATATGTATATATACACTTTGTATATAATAATAATAATAATAATAATAATAATGCATTTTATTTGGTAGCGCCTTTCAAAACACTCAAGGACACTTTACAGCATTAAAAACACAATAAAAACAGTATAAAATAACTATATACCGGTAAAAAGAAAGATATATAAGATATATACAGTATATCAGAGAGTCAGAGTCAGAGTCAGAGAGTCTTTATTGTCATTTGCACCGCATGTGGTACATGTGATGAAAACGAGATTATGTACACGGGGTCCCAGTTACATCCAACAACAAATGCAAGAGAAAAACAGTAATAACATCTAGAATTAACTAAGAAAAACATCAACTAGTAATACACTAAGCCCTAATATAGTGGAAAAACATCATTATAAACAGCAGCACGAACATGAGTCTGTATGAGCAGATGGTCACAGATGAACACAGCAACAAGAAAACAGATCAGCATCAGCATGATGTGATATTTTGCAGTGTTTATTTTTATTTTATTTTTATTTATTCATTCATGAGTCTAACAGCCTCAGGGTAGAAGCTGTTCCTCAGTCTAGTGGTTCTACATTTGATGCTCCTCAACCTCCGTCCTGAGGGGAGTGGGGCAAAGAGTGAGTGTGCTGGGTGAGTGAGGTCTTTCATGATGCAGGTGGCTCTTTTCCTGCATCTGGAGGTGTAAATGTCTGTGATGGTGGGGAGACTGACTCCAACAGACTTCTGTGCAGCCTTCACCACTCTCTGTAGAGCTTTCCTCTCTGCAACTGTGCAGCCTCCATGCCACACGTTGATGCTGGAGCACAGGATGCTCTCCACTGCACACCTGTAGAACGAGGTGAGAACTGGGCTGCTCAGACCAGCACGTCTCAGCCGTCTGAGGAAGTAGAGTCTCTGATGACCTTTCTTGATCAGGCTGGTGGTGTTGTTGCTCCAGCTGAGGTTATCATTCATGTGTACACCCAAGTATTTGTAGCTGGAGACCACTTCCACTGCAGACCCACCTATTTTCAGTGGGGCGTGGGTGTGTTTGTTCCTTCTGAAGTCCACAATCATCTCCTTTGTCTTCTTCACATTCATGTGAAGATTATTCTCTTTGCACCAGCTCTCCAGGTGTTCCACCTCCTGTCTGTAGCTGGACTCATCATTGTTTGTGATGCATCCCACCACCGCTGTATCATCTGCAAACTTAACAATATGACAGCCTGGAAGTGTGGCTGTACAATCATATGTGAGCAGAGTGAACAGAAGGGGGCTCAGCACACATCCTTGAGGAGAGCCAGTGCTGAGGGTTATGGTGGAGGAGGAGAAGTTGTGGATCTACACGGACTGTGGTCTGTCTGTTAAGAAGTCTAGTACCCACATACTGTATATATGCTTTATTATTATGTATGTAATATGCATATGTACACACAGAAGTGTCAGGGGTACCGCAGCTTTATTCTATTTTTACTGTACGGGGAGGAGTTGTCTGATGGCTTGAGGGACAAAGGACTTCCTGAATCTGTCCATGGAGCAGGGCTGGGACAGCGGTCTACAGCTGAAGGAGCTCCTCTGCTTCATGATGACACCGTGCAGAGGATGGTGAGCATTGTCCATGATGGATAGAAGCTTACAGAGGTCCTTTTCTCTGACACTGATGTTAGGGACTCCAGTTCTGTTCCCAGCACAGAACCAGCTTTCCTCACCAGCCTGTCAAGTCGCGCTGCATCTCTGCTCTTAATGCTGCCTCCCCAACACACAACAGCACAGAAGAGGACACTGGCTACCACAGACTGGTAGAACATCAGTTTCCTGCTGATACTGAAGGACCCAAGCACCTTTTATAATTCGACTGTGATTCATGTGTGTCACTGATATTAAATTGTGAAGCTGTAAATCCAGAGCTCCAGCTGATGATCTTATGAGGCGAACACTCACCAGCAGCTGCAGTAAATCCTCCATTTATTTGTTTTCCATGCTAAAAGGCCCCGCTTCTTTCATTGATCCAGAAACAATCAAAAATATGTTTCAAGTCAGATTGAAATGACAATTTTGTGCAAAATGTTGCATTAAAAAAGATGAAGTGTAACATTTGTAATGCCTCTTTTGCACTGCTCCTACTCAGACCCAGCTCTGCTCAGCCCTGCTCAGATCAGCCTGGATTTGCACTTCAGGACGAGTTTTGGAGGCGTGTCCAGAATCCAAAGTCCTGCTAATGAACTTTTAATGACCTTTAGTTCACCGAGTGAGAGTTCTGCAATGAGTTAAACTCAAAGCAGTCTGCTCCTCAGATAATTAATGTTAAATTATTATTTTATATATATATATATAATATTTCTGGGTGGCACAACTGGTAGAGCTGCTGCCTCTCAGCGAGCAGGTCCCTGGTTCAAATCCTGATCCGGAGGCCTTTCTGGGTGGAGTTTGCATGTTCTCTCCGTGCATGCGTGGGTTTTCTCTCCGTACTCCAAACAGGGCGGCCGTGGTGTAGTGGTAATGGCAGTCGTCTCCCGATCGGAAAGTTGGCGGTTCGACTCCCGGGACCCGCACCATGTGTCGTTGTGTCCTTGGGCAAGACACTTAACCCTGAGTTGCTCCCGGTAGGACTGGAAAGCACCTTGCATGGTAGTCTGCCGCCACCGGTTTATGAATGTGTGTAGCATTCAATATATGTGTAGCACTTTGAGATTTTCAGTAATGAAAAGTGCGTTATAAATTGAATTAATTATTATTATTATTATTATTACTCCAGTTTCCTCCCACAGACCAAAAACATGCATGTTAGACTGATTTGTAAATCTGAATTGTTCCTTGGTGTGAGTGAGAGAGTGAATGGTTGTTTGTCTCTATGTGTCCCTGTGATGAACTGGAGACATGTCCAGGGTGTACCCCGCCCCACATATAGTGATGACTGGACATGGGCACCGGCGACCCCCGTGACCCAAAAATGGAAGAAGAGGGTAAAAGATAATGGATGGATGTTTCTGTTCAGTGCCCTGAGACGACTTCTGTTGTGACTTGGCACTATTTATATAAACTGAATTAAATCTGATTAACCAGATTCTACAAAAACATTTAAATATAAGTCTATAGTTTTTCTTCATAATTTGATGTATTTGCACTCATTGCGCTTACTTTTATTGTTCAATTTAGATATGTGGTGTTGTTTCTTGTATACATATTTTGTTTTGGTGATTTAAAGTGTAATGCTTGTTTTGTGATTAGTACATCTGTGGGTTAGAATAAAGTTGAACCAAAGGCTGTATCTCTTCTTTAAACATATTTGAGGGAAATATTCCTGACAGATCCAATAATTTTGTCTTTTTATGATTTTTCAGCTGAGTTAACTTTAATTAACAGATTACAGTATTTAATAAAGTCAAAGTGAAAAAAGGAATTCATGATAAAGCCGGCCCCCGTTTATTTTTATTCTTTACTGATAAAAATATAAAATTGAATAAAATTTTATACATACAGTAACATGTTCAAAAAAATGTTTCCACCCTCTGTCCCGAACTCCCGGTCCTCCCGCCTGCCAGTGCTGGGAATCCGGCCTTTGTGAGCATGCGAGGCCGGGGCTCGGGGTCCAGCTTTGTGTTTTTTTTTTTTTTTTTCTTTTATAGATGGCCTCCCTTCTCACCTTACAGCCATCCTCTCACACCGATATGAATTTTTTTTCAATAGAGAGAAAGGAAAGATAGAAAGTAAGACAACAAAACACAACAATTATCCACAAAAAGAGCACAAGGCAAACACACCCAACCTCCGTCTGCAATCCTGCAAAGTACATGACAGAACACAGCAACACATGCATAAAGACTAATAATATTCATGACCTTGCAGTAGATTTCCATAAATAAACATACCCATACCTACAAATATATATACAGTATACATACATATACATTCATATTCAGTCACATACCCATCTACATATCTGCATATGATATCTACATATACATCCCTGCATCCATTTGTGTGTGGTTGTGAGCATGCATAAGTGAATAAGGTTCCTCGAATAGAACATTCAGTAGCGACCGTGAAGCATCAGAGATCCGCCCCCCCCCAAGGCCCGAGGCAGACGAAGGGGCGATCATAGCCCAAGACCCCAAGAAGGACCCCGAGCCCAGAGTCCCCAGGGCCACCCGAACAGGACGAGCCACTCACCCACTCCCCAGATCCGACCAAAGGGGAGAACCGGAAGAGCCCCACCAGCGACTACACACAATGACCCCCGGGGGCCAACAGCGACAAACTCACAGGCCCCCGCCGGAGCCCGCTGCAAGAGCCCTCTGCACTGACGTAGCCCCAGGCCCGGTCACAGAGGCCCGGGCACCGGGGACGCCCACCCCTCAGGCCCAAACCCGATAGGACCAGAGGACCCGAGCCCCACCAGGCAGCCACCAGGCCGAGCCGACACACGCCCAAGCGCCCAAACACCGAAAGCAACAGCAAGGGCCCCCAGCACACCCGCAGGCAAAGGGACACCCATACGGGGGCCACGTGGTAGGAGCGCAACACCAAGTAGCCTCAGATGTATCAGAGAGGGGGTAGTCCAAATCCCAGCCTGACAATTAGAAATTCATACACAGACACACTCACTCAGACCCACCCTCACCCTCACTCACACAAAGACAAACAATAACGACACGTTCCATTCATAATCCTGATGCACACTCTATACCCCCTAGGTCCAAGACATGTACCTGCCCCCTATATGGGGCAGCCCAAATTATACCAGTTTCCCCTCCACTCCAACTCTAACCCAGGCCCTTACTGTCTAAATGCATAATTGTGAGTGAGCATATAGGCACGGGCGAGAGTGATGTCATCCCGCCACCCATAACCATAGTGCTCACCCCAAATTCCTATATGTGAATTTTATGAGGATGTTTATGAGTGAATGTCTAAGGTGTATAATAAAATTGAGTCCCAGGTGGTTCTGAACAACAGAGATGTAAAAACGTTGCAGCACACCCGAGTCTCAAAATCCCTACATGTATTAATTTGAGATGAAGAGGGCGGAGGTGCGTGGTGAGGGATGGGGAGAAAATATCTGCAGGAACAATGCTCCCGCAGCGAGTCAGCTCCCCCGCTGACTCAACATACCCCCCCCAGTTCGCCAAGGTCCACCCAAGGAGCGAGGCAAACGAAAACACCTCTCCGACCGCCAGGCCATTGAGTCAAGGACCAGAGAGGAACAACAGAACCAACAGCCCACATCCACCAGGGCCGCCAAGACCCCTACAAACCGCAGTCAGCCCGCCGCCCAAGAGGACACAAAATCCCACATGGACGATACGGCCAAGAGCGCCCGCCTAACCGCCGACAGAGCCAGGAAGCACAGGGAGCGGGCCCCCACCATAGAAAGGGCCCGCACACCGGCCATGCATAGTCCCAGACCATCATCAAGGACATCCACTCAGTCCCCACCCCAGAAGAAATACTACACCCACCATTCATACTAACAACTTTCAGAACACATAACACACTAGACACCCAGGCTGGGTCAACCTACCCCCTCCCATGGGCCACCAGTCAGTTTCCCAGACACCCAACCCCCCCAGCACATGAACCCCCAACCCACCAGCGAGCCAAGGGCCTCTGCCCTTTCTGTGCAAACTCTTGGGGGAGAAGGCGCTGTGGAACACCAATGAGAAAAAGTCTGTTTTTGGTGACTATTTTCTGCTATTTAAATGCAGGAGCATTAAAAGAGCCTTCAAAGCAGATGTCGTTTGGCTGTTATTCTACACAAGACACAACGCAGAATCAACTACGCTACAAAACTGGGGCCTTTTACCTGTATTCATCATAATAAGCTATATTTTCATTGTACCAGTATACAGTGAGATTATGTTCGTACAGTCATCTGAAAGATGGGCGGAGTGCACGTTGCTTTTGCTACAAAAGCACGGCCTCTTATTCTTTGTCAGAATATTTTTTAGACAGAAAGGGTAAAAGGCCATGAGGATGGATAGTGGTATGACAAAAAAAATCTCTTCATATCTTGTCCTATCAGAACACGATTTGAGACATCAAAAACTCTACCAGCAAGAAGATTTATAAACACATTACATATGCATTTAACGTCAAGATGTTGAGATTTATCCATGAGTCAGAGGACGTTGAGGTGTGCGGACGTACAAATGAGCTGCTGCAGAAAGAAACTCCAAACCCGTGCGTGAGTACTATGATAAATCTTGGGTAAGTCCATATTTATTTAAATTAAAACTTTATATCTTTATGTAAGTTCATTTAAGAAATACTAAAAATTTAATAACCGATTTCTTTCCTTCTCATAATTACTAAAAACAAAACTGGAAGGGGAGACTTTGAGGGGGCTCGAATTATTTGTTGACGAGTGTTTTAGAATAGAATAGAATATATCTTTATTGGCATGTTATGCACCGAGGTACAAGGTTATGCAATTGGCGCATGCACAATCTTAAAGAGACGTACGCACGAGCCGCAGCAGTCTGAAACCGTGCCGCAACAATCAGATATGGAAAAAGGAATAGACACAAATGGGTAAGAACGTGGTATTCAAAAAAAGAATCTATCACAATTTGTCAGGAGACACTCCATGATAAAGTCCAAAAAAACTCTACCAGCTTTTTAGCACATATTAGACAGGAAAAGATACATTATGACGGCAGACGGGAGGTAAAGTCTGTGAGTAATCAGTTCCAGATAAGCACAGTTCGCAGGTCTTAGCCCGGCTCTATCTGAGAATGCACACACAGAGACCTCTGGGGGGAGGGGTGGGGGAGGGCAGCGAGTTCAATTCAGCTATCCAGCTCCAGGAGAAGATTTGTAGACAACCTTCAGTTCAAGGTTGCTCAGAGACCAGATTAGATAGTTGCTTTATTTTTTCAGTCAGGCCACAGTGTACTTTTGACTGCAGTCTTAAGTCCAGGTGCTGTTTCTGGGTCCAAATCGCCGAATCGAGAGAGGTTCCGAGCTACAAGATCCTTCCGTATGTGCCCTGTTTGAATCCGGACGGCTGTAAACGAGTTCCAAACACACCGCAGGTCCGCGGCAGCCACCGCTTCTCCCACCGTGCGGTTCAGCCCGCACAACAGCTGGGAAGGTCATAGCCTGGATCAAAGCATTTTCGCTGAGCAGGAAGTCTCGCCAGCACGCCGATCGCGGCGGTCCTCCTCAGCCTTCAGTGGCAGAAACAGCCACCAGTATCCCAATAATCCACAGAGATTCCACGTCCCCGACAGAAAGAGCGGTCAGATACATTAGCCTGCTCCTCGAGTCCATAATGTAGCTCACCGCACGCGTGTCGATGGGGCTCCCTGGCCGGTGCGCTTCGCAGAATTTTTTTTTATCGATAGTATCGATAGAGGAAATAGCCCAGGAAACAGCCCACGCACATAAATCCATTCCAAATTGGTTCGAGCGAGCGCTGAAGAGTTACAGACGAGACAAATGCAGAAGCGGGGTGGGGGAAACCAGGGAGGTGTAGGAGCAGAAAGAGATGCAACCTGCTCTGCCGAGAGCGGAAGTAGAATGGAGAGCGGAAGTAGAATGTCATACATCCGGCGGTGCTAGTGATTCAGCTAACGCTTCAGCTATCGAGAATGCTAACATTGCTAACGCCACTACTGCGAAGCGACTTCGACCGGGTAGCTCAGATAGTGAACCATCTTCTGACTGTTCTGGCTTCATGGCTATTCTGGAGTCAATAAATCAGAAGTTATCTATTTTTGACGCCCGGTTGGCTTTAGTGGAGGTGTTGCACAGGGAATTTTCGAGCTTGAGGGACTCGTTAGAGTTTAGCCAACAGCAGTTAGCATCTCTTGCTAAGGAGAACTTGGAACTAAAGGGAACAGTTCATCAACTCACCAATCAGATGTCGCAGATATCCGGTGAGAATAAAAGAATGAAATAATCCATATTAGACATCCAAGCCAGAAGTATGTGTGATAACTTAGTCTTCTCTGGAATACAAGAACGAACCGATGAGGATCCTGAGGCCTCGGTTCGAACCTTCATACAGGACCAGCTGAAGCTGTCGGGTGACGTGGTTAAAACCATCACTTTTGATCGAGTTCACCGCCTCGGACCTAGACGACCTGGGAGTTCTAGGCCACTGCCTATTATTGCTAAATTCGCATATTTTAAACAAAAAGAACAGGTTAAAAGCCGAGGTAGAGAATTACGTGACACACATTTCAGCATGAACGACCAATTTCTTGCTGAGATTCTGAGTAGAAGGCGTGTTCTGTTCCCGATCAGGAAAAAATATTTAAACAAAGGTAATAGAGCTACAATTTCAGTGGATAAACTGTACATCAACGGTCAGATGTTCAGGGATCCAGAAGTTACTCCTTGGCTTTATTAATCAAATCAGCAAGGTAAGAATTATTATTATTATTATTTCATTTTTATTTATTTTATTTTTTTTTGTCTTCGGTTGCTAATATTAATTGATATTATTAAATATAGTATTTAATATGTAATTTTTCAGCACAGCTCGATTGGTGGGTTACACAGATCGTGGTGGTACACGAGGTGGAATGACACTTGATGTGGTAAGAGGGTTCTTGTGTTGTGTTTTCTTATTATGTTTTGATGTTTACTATTTCTCTTTGTTTTCTTGTTTCTATTTTTCTAGCTTAACAATTGTCAGCACACAAGCACAAGTGTTCAAGTACTTGTACATAATTATATATCCATACAAATACTTCATAAGTGAAATATTCCCTGATTCATTTTCAAAAACAGTACAGTACTTATTTTATATATAAATCATAAATATTTAATCCTTAAGGAATATGTTTTTGTCTAGATCTATTATTTTCATTTATATTTGTGATAGTGGGTGTGGTATAGATATATTATCATTAGAACAGGTATGGGTTCCTTAGGGTTTGTCACATGGAACATTAATGGAGCCGGTAGCCAACATAAAAAATATAGGATTTTTAACCAGATTAAAAGATTAAAGGCAGATGTTGTATTACTCCAAGAAATTCATAAATTGGCCTCAACTGTGGATGAGCTAAAATCTTCAGAGTTTCCTAATGTATTCTCAGACTGTTATAATTCAAGACAAAGAGGGGTAGCAATTTTAATACATAAAAATGTTAACTTCACAGTATTTGGGTGATTCTTTTTTTCAAGTCAAAGTCAAAGTCAAAGTCAACTTTATTGTCAGATCTGCAATATGTACTGTACAGGACATACACAGGACCGAAATTGCGTTTCTCTCAGTCCCTCGGTGCAACAGTAAACATCTAAACATTGAAACACTGAAACATATAATAATTGACATAAGCATAAAATAGTAAAACTAACACTGTCCTGAGTTTTTTGCATAGTGGAATAAGAGTATGAAAATTTACACCAACTCTAAAACTAAAACATTAAACATTTAATGAACATAATACTGTCCTGAGTTTTTGCATACTAGTATAAAAAAAGAGTATAAAAAGTATAACTAAAATAAACTAAAGGTTTCTAGCATTGACATTTGCAAAGTGGCAAAGCAGCGTATGAGTTAATGTACACAGTATATGTATGAGGTAGTAGTTGATGTTGTTATAGAGGCAAAAAGTGGCATATGCAGTAAGGCACATTGGGCATCCCTAAATAAGACCGTTCAGAGCACATTGTATATGTATCAGCAGTGGTGTAGATATTAGAGTAGTGTAAATGTAAACAGTAGTAGTTACATGTAAGCAGTAGTAATAAAAGTAAACAGTATTAATAAATGTAAACAGAGAATGTAAACAGTATTATGATTATAGGCAGTGATGTAATACAAACATTAGTGCAAGTATGAGAAGTAGTGCAAACTGTATGAGCACATGACCGAGAGCTTAGTGAATAAACCGTTTGATGACACAGAGTCCAGTGTTAAAATCTTTGTGTTGTGTGGTAATGTGTGAGAAAGTTTTAGTGTTAAGGCAGTTCAAATGGGAGGGGGGGCAGAGCAGGCAGAGTGTTTAGCAT
Source organism: Garcialebias charrua (assembly GCA_038048925.1). NCBI lineage: Eukaryota > Metazoa > Chordata > Actinopteri > Cyprinodontiformes > Rivulidae > Garcialebias > Garcialebias charrua. The sequence continues at coordinate 12,643 of JBBPBX010002376.1, read as the reverse complement.
CCTGACTGCCTGATGAACAGAGCTGTCTCTCAGTCTGCTGGTTCGAGCCTGGAGACTCCTCAGTCTCCTCCCTGATGGCAGCAGTCTAAAGCGGCTGTGTAGTGGGTGTGTGGGATCACCTGCCATGCGGTGGGCTTTCCGAGTGAGGCGTTTGCTGTGTAAGTCCTGCAGTGAGGGGAAGGAGGTGCCGACTATCTTCTCAGCTGCTCTCACAATGCGCTGGAGGCTCTTGCGGCAGGATGCAGTACATGCACCAAACCACACAGTGATGCAGCTGGTCAGGACACTTTCTATGGCACCTCTGTAGAAGGTGCTCATGATGGGGGTTGAAGCTCCAGCCCTTTTCAGCTTGCGGAGAAAGTAGAGACGCTGGTGAGCCTTCTTTGCCAGTGCTGCAGTGTTCCTGCTCCAGGACAGGTCCTTTGAGACGTGCACTCCCAGGAACTTGGTGCTGTCTACTCTCTCCACTGCGGTGCTGTTGATGGTCAGAGGGGCATGTTGGGCATCCCTCTTCCTGAAGTCCACAACAATCTCCTTTGTCTTCTCCACGTTGAGAGTGAGATTGTTGTGTCCGCACCACAAGGCCAGGCGGCTCACCTCGTTCCTGTAGTCCGTCTCATCGTTGTTGCTGATGAGACCCACCACTGTTGTGTCGTCCGCAAACTTGATGAAGTGGTTGGAGCTGTATGATGGTGTGCAGTCGTGTGTTAGCAGGGTGAATAGAAGGGGGCTCAGTACACATCCTTGTGGGGCCCCTGTGTTCAATGTGATGGTGCTAGATGTGTTACTCCCGACTCGTACTGTCTGTGGTCTCCCGGTCAGGAAGTCTAGCAGCCAGTTACACATTGAGGTATTCAGCCCCAGACTGTCCAGTTTAAGGATGAGCTGTTGGGGGATGATGGTGTTGAATGCCGAGCTGAAGTCGATGAACAACATTCTAACATAGGAGTCCTTCGTGTCCAGATGTGTGAGAGCTGTGTGAAGGGCAGAGGAGATGGCATCGTCGGTTGAGCGATTAGGTCGGTATGCAAATTGGAAGGGATCCAGGGAGTCAGGGAGGACAGATGTGATGCTTTTCATGACTAGCCGTTCAAAGCACTTCATCAGGATGGGGGTGAGTGCTACTGGGCGATAGTCATTGAGGCATGCGGGCGTTGCCTTCTTTGGGACAGGGATGATGGTGGTGGCTTTGAAACAGGTGGGGACGATGGCCTGGCTCAGTGAGATGTTAAAGATGTCCGTGAAGACCGCTGCGAGTTCCCCTGCACAGTCCTTCAGCACACGACCAGGTATGTTGTCAGGACCAGAGGCCTTCCGGGCGTTAATCTTGATGAATGATCGCCTTACGCTGTCTGAGGACAGCGTCAGCACCTGGCCATCAGGAGAGGGGGGGAGTTTATGTGCTGGTGTGCTGTTACTTGCCTCGAACCGAGCAAAGAACTCATTCAGTTCATTCAGCGCAGAGGCTGAGCTGTCACAGGTCTGGGGGGGTGGTTTGTAGTTTGTGATGGTCTGTATTCCCTGCCACAGACTGCGTGTATCCCTGCTGTCCTTGAAACGGTGAGCTATTTTCCCAGAATACTGCCTCTTTGCCTTTCTGATGCCCCGGTCCAGGTTGTTTCTGGCTGCCCTCAGGCCCACCTGATCTCCCGCTTTGAAGGCAGCATTCCTGACTTTCATGAGTCTGTGAACCTCAGCTGTCAGCCATGGCTTCTGGTTAGCCCGAACAGTGATGGTTTTAAGGTTGGTTACATCATCAATGCACTTGGTGATGTATGAACATACAGTGTCTGAGTACTCCTGGAGACATGTGGTGTTGTTTGTGGTAGCAGCTTCTTTGAACATACTC
>JBBPBX010002376.1:0-10316 GCA_038048925.1 Garcialebias charrua | reverse complement strand
CTTGTCCACTATCAACCAGCCCACTATGGGTTTTAAAAACGGTCTCAAGTCTCACTCTGTACTCGTCAAACGGTTCATCTGGTTTCTGTTTGCACCTGCCTATTTCTGTGTAATTCGCTTTTTTCTGATACCTGTTTCTGACTCTTCCCACAAGATCATTCACTCTGTGATCTAGCACATGATTCCCAGGTGGAAGAGAGCCATCAGCTGGGTTTGCTGCATCTACTAAAGGATTGTAATCTCCCTTAATGTAATGCCAGTCGGGCCCTGTCAAACACATCCAAACCTGTTGGACCTCAAGTCCGTTCAAATGATAAGATCTTCTCAAGTCTTCCATTCTCTGAACACATTCTTCTACATCTATTTTAGGGTGGGGTATCCCTTCAACTGCTTTTCTCACGTCTTCCAAAGTCCAAGTCCTGTAGACCAGTTGTGTTGTTTGTCCCCCGTTATCGTCTGCCGGACCTGGTAGGGCTATTAAGGGGTAGGTATCTGTCGTAGGTGTCTCAGTTGTTTTAATTGGTGCACTAGGTAGTTTAAGAATACCAGTGAGGTTATGGGTCATTGCGGGGTTCCAGTCTCCCACGGATCCTTTTGACCTGGTCCGTATTTTATCTCTAGAGTCTGATGGTTCATAGGTAGGTGGTGGCTCGTTTGGTGGTGCAGTTGGGTCTATGTTTCTGTCACTATCTGCATGAGTCATTGTCAGTTTAGTTCTTTGTTCCTCATGTCTATAGTTACCATCATTCATACACGCCTCACCATTAACCGTTTCCCTTAACAGGTAGTTATAATAACCAGACATGTCATCTTCTTTCTTAGAAAAATATACATTTCTTTTTTCGTCTTTTTCTCTCTCTTCCTCTCTCTCTCTTTTCTCTTCAGCTTTATTCCTTGTTTCCTCGTGTTCTGTCTGTCTCTCTTCTCTTTGCTGTTCTTTTTCCTTCCTCTTCATCATACCTTCTTCTCTTTTTTCTGCAACTTGCATCCATAATTCTGTATGGGGGTAGCCTTCATTATTCATTTTGTTAGGTTTATCTTTGGTCTTTGTCTTTATTTTAGTTTGAAGTTCTCTTATGTTTTTTATAGTTAATCTACCGTCAAAGTCGTGTTCTTTTATCCATAGGGGTAGGTGTTGTACGCTTGCAGGGTTTGTTTTTTTCATTATCTTCCAGTCTTTACATGTTAAACTGTCTATGCATTTTTGAGCATTTTTGCTCTGTCCCTTACCCATTTTGAACTAGATTTGGATCCAGTAGGGGGTTTCACATAGGGTGACTAATACTGGATTTGTTAAGTAACAGGACAGTGATAAAAGATCCTTATGGCAAGAATCACTTCAACTCAAATGAGCGGATTCTTCTTAGCCTCTGACACCAAAAGGTTTCACTGTTTGTTTCCTGTTATTTTGGTATGAAACAAAAGAACCAAGCGGTACTTTTATTTCCTTTCACACTCACAAACACATGCATACATTTTAGCGCTTTTTAAAAAAAAATATATATTTTTATTTTATTTTATTTATTTATTTTTATTTATTTCTATTTATCTTAAAGTAGAGGGCTCCGCCGCCCTACACAGAATTTAATTGACTGTTTTTTAGTTGTTCATCTAAGTCAAAGGAGTCTGCCCTCCTGCAGGAATTTAACTACTTTTTTTTTACCTGATAGAGTCTAGAATTGTCAGGGTTTGTTTTACTCAGCTAGCTTTCACACTTCACTCATTTTAAAATAAAACGATACTCACTCCACTCTGTGTCACGTCTCTCCTGGACTCCGTCAACCGTCGGACCCCAGTCAGTGAGGAGGATTCCAGTCCCGGAAAGGGTATCAATACTGTGGCCACAGATTTTTCCTGTAACCTACTCACCCACTGGGATCGTCAGGTATCTTGGCATCCGGCTCGAAGGACCAATTTAATGTCAGGTTTAAACCCCAAACATTATTAAAACACCACACTGTAAAACAGAGAACAGACACAAGTGAGTATCTTTCTTGCAAGGAGAGCCAGCCTGCTCTGCCTCTTTGTGTTTTTCCTTGCCTTTTATTGAGTTTAGGAATGCCCTAGTTACAGTGTCTCAACCGCTGAGGGAAGGGGGAAAAACCGGTTGAGACTGATTTCACACATAGGTACACGTCCACATCACGTCAGCATGTTGGAGACTTATTCACACATAGGTACACGTCCACATCACGTCAGCATGTTGGAGACTTATTCACACATAGGTACACGTCCGCCTGTAGAACCACATTTTTCCAAGAGTGGAAAACAACTGAGCTGTTCCAACAGCCAGCTTTGCCCAGGGCGCTTGCCGGTCGAACAGGTTTCCTGCACACAACTCATCACAAAGCATTAGTGAAGAGAATACATACTTTTGTTTACTTTAAGATAATAGGAATAAGTTTAAACACAAAGAATATTAAAGAACATAAATGTGATAATATGTATTTACAATTATTCCAACAATATTTGCTATAATTTTTATTAGACAAATAATTGTTTTTAAGTGCTAATCTTCTTAAAAGCCTTGCTGTGCGCTCCTGTGGCAGACATTTGCAGCAGAGCTAAACACGGTCCACATTTTGACGTAGGTGCGACCTATATTCCGGAAAATACGGTAGTGGTAATTCCATTAATTAAAAAACATAGACTTATCCCTTCAAGGCCTTCTCATGAGACTGCAGCCTCAGGTACCCCGTCTAACTATGTCTATGTTGTTTGGTTGATGTGTTTTTTTGGACAGACTGTACTGAAATGAAATTTAGTTGTGCTTCGGTGCAGTGACAATAAAGGGCCAATCTCAAAACTTTCCTTTCTTTCTAAAAACTTAAAACTCGAAAATCAAGAAAAACAGAATAAAATTTAAAAGACTTGAGGAAAGCATTTAATCACACATCAATGATTATTTAAGTTATTTATTACTGACTCGATACGGTCATATAAGAAATAAAATGTGCAGATTTATTAAACATGTCAAGAATCTCGATGTAGACTGTGGAGGTGATCAGTGAGACCAATCTTTAACTTTAAAATGAAGGTTTGGTTCTGACAGAGATTCAACACATCAGGAAGCAGAACTCACTGCCCTGCATGCCCTTTGACTCATTATGATTACGACTTTACATCAAGGTCATCAGCAGCATTCCCATATCAGATCAAATGTTGACACAAGACATACTGGTTCTGAGAGTAGAGAACAAGTGGAAGAGAGCCTGGAGAGGGAGAATCAAAAGGTCCCAATTGGCCAGTAAAACAAGAAGCAGCCAAAAGACTTCATGTTCGTAGTTACCATTTTGATTTCACACCATCCATCCATCCATCCAGTATCTTTACCCACTTCTTCCATTTTGGGTCACGGGGGTCGCTGGTGCCCATGTCCAGCAATCACAGTGCGAGGGGCGGGGTACACCCTGGACGGGTCGCAAGTCCATCACAGAGCCTGATTTCACACCAAAAAAAGGTAAAAAATAAAATAAAATAAAACTTTAATACTGGTTCTGAAGAGGGAGTATGGAACAGGTGGAAGAGAGCCTAGAGATTTTTGATCTTAGCTGATATTGTTATTGATTTTAATTGTTTTGTTATTTGTTTTATTGACATTTAATTATGTTGCTCCTTGTAGCACTTTGAGATTTTCATTAATGAAAAGTGCGTTATAAATTGAATTCATTATTATTATTATTATTATTATTATTATTATTATTATTATTAGAGAGAGAGAAGCAAATGGTCCAATGTGGAGACGCAAAACGGAAGCAGCTAAAAACGACAGCCAAGACTAAAGACACAAGATAAGACAACAGAACGAAGACACAAACATGGAAGAAGACAAAGACGCCAAAGGCAACAGAAAAAAAATAAAAAAAGGAAACAGAAAAAGAAGCAGTGTGGGTTGTGGAGCGAGAGCTCCTTCATTTGTCAATAAATATTTATTGACTTTCTGTTCTTGCATGTAGTCTCTTGTGGGATGCCAACTTTCGCCTGTAAGTAAAACTTTTCCCACATGTTTTACAGGAAAAGGGCTTCTCACCTGAATGTCTTTTCACGTGGTGGGTCAAAGAGCTGTTCTGAGTAAAACTTTTCCCGCATGTTTTACAGGAAAAGGGCTTCTCACCTGAATGTCTTTTCACGTGTACGGTCAGATAGCTGTTCTGAGCAAAACTTTTTCCACACAGTTTACAAGAAAAGGGCTTCTCACTGGTGTGAGTTCTTGAGTGAACTTTTAAACGAAAATTGTCAGAGAAGCCTTTGCCACAGGTTTGACAAGAAAAGGGCTTCTCACCGTTATGAATTCTTAAGTGAACCTCTAGATTTTTACGCTCACTGAATGCTTTTCCACATGTTTCACAAATGAAGGGCTTCTCACCAGTGTGGGTCCTCGTATGAATTGGTAACCGACTTTTTAAAGAGAAACTTTTCCCACATGTTTCACACACATATGGCTTCTCACCGGTGTGGGTCATTGCATGAATCGTTAAACGACATTTAAAAGAGAAACATTTTCCACATGTTTGACATGTAAAAGGCTTCTCACCAGTGTGGATTCTTCTATGCTCCTTCATTTGATGATCATCTCTAAAGCCTTTTCCACAAACATCACATTTTACAGGTTTCCCTTCAGCCTCATGATCAAACAGGTTTCCTGAAACGTTCATCACATCACTATTTTGACTTCTGCCAGGTCGGTTTGTGAGGTTCAGGTCTACGTCTCCAGATGTTCCTGCATCATCCTGGTCTTGGTTCTCAGTATGAGGAAAGTTCTGTGAAGGGAGCTGGTCCCAGTTTGGTACCGATTCACCAAGGACTTTTTCCTCAAAGTCAACTGTCACCATGAAGGTCTCAGCCTCCAGCTTCAAAACTTGATGCTCCTCATTCCGAGTGATACAGAGTTCCTCCTGCTCCTCTTTCATCTGTGGAGGTTGTGGTTCATCCAGTTCCTCTTTTGTCAGTGGAAGTGCTGGTTCCTCCAGGTCATCTTCATTCTGTTCAAGTGGTTCCTCCTGGTCTTCACTTTTTTGAGGTTGTCGATCTCCTGCTGGAGGTTGTGGATCCTCCTGGTCCAAACCAAAGTTCCACTCCTGGTTTTTGATCTTTGACTCAATGAGAACCTCTTCTTCTTTCCAGGTGTAATTCTGCAGAAGTTCTTTAAAAAAAAGAGAGGAACTGTTTTCAGTGGAAGTAGCATGTCTCCAGTACTTTTTCCTTTTAGACACATCATAGACATGAAGATTCTGAATTATTTATTTGGTCAAAAACAGATTTAGTTCATGTTTATCTGAACAGACACTTTAAGGTCAGTAGAGAAGTTGTAAGATGGGTGTTGTAATCCATCATGTTTTGGTGCCGGAAGGCCTACAGATGTTGACAGAAAATATTAATTACTGTAGTCACTTACCAAACTAATCAATTCTTGCAGCCTCTTTTTTCATTTTTTATGTTCTTAGGGTTGTTTTCATGGTTTGAATGGGAAAGTTCTATCTATGTAAAGTCATCATTCCCATCGAATGACAAATTTGTGCTCTACATTAGACTCAACACACATAAGAATCTGGAAATAAGTGTCTTGTTAAAGTACCGTATTCTCCGGTGTATTATACGCAGTATTTTTGCTCATTTGAATGTCCAGTGTATTAAACACCGAAGAGTATTATTTATGGATTTTTTCCCATATTTTTAGACCCATTTTTCGCTCTGATTCTTCGTTTTTCATTTTTGGCGAAAATGGTGCAGTACCAGTTTCGGCCGCTATACGGGCGCTGTAGGCAGCAGCCAGCAGAGGACTCAGAGAGTGAAGAGGAAGAGGGGCCACTTCCAGAAGTTTCTACTTGCTGTGTCCGAAAAAAGACTCCTTTGGTCGGACTGATGACTCTGTCGCTGCCCGCTCCCTGCTGTGGATGTAGCTGTTTTTGTTTGCAAGATACCACTCATAAACCACACCGCGGATTTTTAAATCCAGCTGATTTCACATTTGGTTCAGCTCAGGAGCCCGTCTGCTATAGTGAGGTAAGAAATATATTTTTAAGCGTTTATTTAGCTAAATTTAAAGAAACAAAGCGTCCGGTTTGACCCGCCTGGCGCCTGCATAAAAATCAGCGAACTTTTTTTTAAAAATCCAGCTGATTTGAACATTTCGTTAAACTCAGGAGTACGTCTACTATTAAGTCAGCTAAGAAATATATTTTTTAAGCGTTTATTTAGCTAAATTTAAAGAAAGAAAGCGTCCGGTTTGACCCGCCTGGCGCCTGCCTAAAATTCAGCGAACTTTTTTTTTTAAATCCAGCTGATTTGAACATTTCGTTAAGCTCAGAAGCACGTCTGCTATGAAGTCAGCTAAGAAATATATTTTTTCTCGCAAAGAAATAATTGTTTTACCGTGTTTCCTTGTGAAGATCTTCGTACTCGCTTGCTTCTGTCGCCGCCATCTTGATTAGGGCAAATGAGGCGCTGACGCGTCGCGTGGTGATGACGCGTATTAAACACCGGGGCGTATTGTGTACGTTTTTTTCTGGTTTATTGTTAATAATTGGACAAAGCGCATTAAACACCGGAGCGTATTTTCCTCCGGCGAATACGGTACACAACATGTGGGCACTGCAAGGAATTGAACCTGCATTGTTCAGTTCCCAAGTCAGCTGCTCGACCATAGCACTACAGCTGCCCATTTTCTGATGTTGTATACAAATATGGTTCTTATAGATACGTTTTTAACAATTAAAAGTATTTACATACTGTGCGATTTTTAGATTGGTCCTATAGAAACGCATTCAACCTTGCTCTCAACGGAGGCAGTCGCAACTCTTCCCTCTCCTGTCCTTCCCCCCCTGCTGCTGGCAGCTCCACAGCAAAGCGCCTCGAACGCAAATTAAGATGGATTGGAGGTTTGGGCATTCGATTCTACAAGAAGATTTCTACAGAAGAAGGCACAAGGGGAGCCTTTTCAACCTCACAGAGTGACGGAGGATACGCCATGGATTCCGCCATGGATTCCGTGGATGTCTGGGTGTGCTCTGTGGAGGTGAAGAATCTTGGAATCTTGGATTATATTGGTTATGATGGCAGCGCTTTCCTTTTTGGCATTTGTGGAGCACTGGTCTATCGCAAAAGAGGGAGACTTCAGCAGGACTTAATGCCTGGAGCACCCGACGTCTGGTCTGCGCTGTGACCTCGAGAAATCAGCTGTGTGCGAGCTTATTCGGGGGGTGAACAGATCAACCTTGGTTTTAGGACTCTGTTCGCTGTGGTCAACATCAGAATTCAGCTGTTTGAGAGCTTATCCAGAGGGTGAGCTGGTCACCCTTGGACTTAGGACTCGGGTCGCTGTGGTCAACATCTGAGGTCAGAGTTGGATCAGTGGGAAAAAAAAAAAAGTCCCGAATTGGATCATATGAACAGAATGGCCCTTACAGACTGAAGGCTGCTGAAATTACAAAGTGTGCCTGATGTAAAAATATTTGTAATTCTTATCTGGCTCCCTTGGAAACAGCCTTGGAAAAGGCTGGATATCTAATCTCTCCTGAGACGTGGCTACTGTGGAAAAAAGCTGTTCTTGTCTTGTCTGCTCCCCCCCCCCGGAGAACTTTTCTATGAGCGTTATCGGAGGCATCCGGAATGTATCATGGACAGATCCTCCCTGCCTCAGTTTCAACCTGCAACATGTAACTGTCATAAATGTGCTTATGATATGGTTTTTACTGGGTCATGCGGTGTCTTGCAGACAAAATGTGATTCATTTTTTTTAATATCAACGCTGTAACCCCCATGGTTTCTTTCCCTGTTTTCCCACCTTTGACCTTCATCCTGAGACGGATGAGAGAGGCCGCGCTGAAGAACATGTCATGTGTTTTGATAAGGCAGCAGCTTTTCACACTCAAAACCCTCTCCTGGATGACTGTGAATACATAATCACGCTGTATCGATGAAAATTGGTGCAATGTTAATAAATGCTCTTGAATCTTGAATCTTGAATCTAGATGTCATAAGGATGTTCATAGGAGCACGTGGCGCCAGGACACTCTGGGTCACAGATCGATGATAAGACTCTGTAGTCATGTCATCTGGTATGCAGATGTTTATGACATTCCAGTGATGAGAAGAGCTGAGCTGTCTCTGATCACTACATGGTGGTGAGTTGGATCAAATGGCGGGGGAAGATGCCAGACTCTGTAGCCGTGTTTCCATCAAGGTTTCTAGCTGCGCAATTTGAAATAGCGCAGCAGAAAAGCTTAATGGAAACGGCAAATTGCGAGGTTACTTCCTGAATTACGCTAAAAAGTTTTTACGCTCGCTTGAGGTGGTTTTTGGGATTTGAGATGCGCTAAACGACAAATGGAAACACATTTTCCGACTCATTTCTGACGTAGCGAAAATTCACGTCACGTGACGTTCAGCTGTTTCCGCTCCGAACAACATGTAACATCGCTAAAACTAGTTGGCATGACAGAATAAATACAACTCGCCCTAGGGCTGGGCGATATGGAAAAAATCATATATCACGATATGGACTTTTTTATATCACGATAACGATATATATCACGATATATACAACACGATGTGTGTGTGTGTACAGGAAAAATTTGGACCAAAGTTTTTTTATTTTATTATTTTACTACAGATAGTTACAATTATAAGAATGTGAACAAAAAGAACAAGGAAATTTGGACCAAAGTAGAAACTAGATCTACCTAAGATCTACCTTAATTCAAGGAGTACGATTATGGAATGACTTAATGCCAAATGACAAATGTTAAGGAAGCCAAATCATTCCTTGTATTTAAGAAACTGGTAAAAAATGAATTGCTAAAAAAATATAAATGAATCTAATTTAATGTGTGATATATGTGAATTGAAAATTGACTGAGTTATTTACTTATTTTGTTATTATAGAAAATATTGTTTGAACTGTTATTAGATGAATAAGGAGCAGATTTAATAAGATTTATTCTTCATCTGCTACCTTTCATTTTATTTTATTTTTTCTATTATGAATACGTTAATTGTTGTATTTCATATTATAAAATGAATAAACAAACAAACAAACAAACAACTCCTTTTCTACTTTGGTCCAAATTTTTCCTGCAGGTGGCGGTAAAACAACAGCTGCTAATGAAACTCACGAAGAAGAAATCCGCTCTGAAGTTTGAGTAAACAAAGCAAGAAACAGAAAAGAGAAAACGTTGCGTTTGATTGCGGTTCTGTTGTGTCTCTGGTCTGTTTTGTATTGGTTAACTGGACCCGAGTTCGGACTCGGTTGGACTCTGGGTTCGTGTCCTCTGGACCCATTTTGTCTCCGAGTTTCAGCGGAGCGAAATAATGGAAGCTAACAAGGTGAGCTTCCCCCTCTTTTTGGTAAAAGTTATTCTTCTTGGGCTGCCTGTGCAGCTGTTTTCTCCTTGTTGAGACACCGGCCGGCTTCATGCGCCTGCGGCTCTGTTGCTCTCGAGTTTAACAACGTAAAGCATGTGTCGCAACCCCGCGCGTGCGTCAAACATAAAGCAGCGCCGTCATCTCGCAAAACCCCATATGAAGCTTCTTTGCGACAGTTATTTTTTTATTCTTATTTATCACGATAGAGACGATAGAAGGAAAGTAGCACGATAGACACGTTTCTATCGTCCCCACGATATATATCGTCATATCGCACAGCCCTAACTCGCCCGATAGCAACACGTACCTGAAATATTCTCTCGATTTTGACGAGATGTGTGGCCGGGTTCAGTTTTCAACCGCTACTTCCTGTTTACTGTAGACATGCGCAGTGCTGACGTCTGACGTAATGACGCTGACGTCTGACGTAATGACGCTGTGCGCGGCTTGGTAGAAGCGCTTCAAGCCAGTAGATGGAAACACTTCTGATCTGCATTAATTTGTATTTACATATTTGCGAGGTAGCTCAAAATACGAAATGAAAATGGATGGAAACACAGCTTGTAAGACTTTCATTTAGGGCTGCAACTAACGATTATTTCAATAATCGATTAATCGGCCGATTATTTTTTCGATTCATCGATGAATCGGCAAAAAAAAAAAAAAAAGGAAACAAGTTTTAATTATCACCTCTTTATTCCAAAATTTGACTGACATATCAAATCGCACAAAAAACAGGTTGCTACTTGACTATTCTGTTAGTAAAATATTGAATAATTAAAAAATAAAGTTAGTCAGCTTCAATAAAAAATAAATGTACACAAACATATATACAAATGTATTATTTATACCTGCACAAAATGTAGCTACTTTGTAAAATGTGTTTTTGAGGGACAAGTGTAACCTGGATTAAAGGTGTGGATTGTTTTAACCTGGATGGGGCAGCTGTGGCT
>JBBPBX010002375.1:49424-91325 GCA_038048925.1 Garcialebias charrua | reverse complement strand
GGACGCAGCTGGAGAGGACGCTGGCGTGATGTCGCCGCTTCTCCACGCTAAATAGTTATTTTACTGTTGCTATTTTTTGGACATTTTTTAGGACATTTATCTGGACTTATTTTGCTCAGTGGTTTTTTAATAAGGACTTTACGGACAGCTTAGTTAGTACTTCCTAACCGGAATGTTGGGCTGTCTGCCTCCTGTCACTGCAGTTTTTGTGTTTTGCTTACCTGCTGCTTCTGTCAACCTCCTGTGTCATCTGGACTGTTCTGGACTTTCTCCTGTGCTCCTCTTCAAGTGATGCTCAACCGAGTTACATCTCACTGCTTCTTGGTTGTTTCTCTCGGAGCCGTGGGTCTGCTGTTAGCGGCTAGCTCTGTGCTAGCTTCCCCCGGCTTGGCTGGTGCGATGTTGACCTACTCCGCTTCGCAGCTGCTTGGACTTAACAACTGCTCCATTCCACTTTCTGTTTCCATCATCAAACAACTGGGACTTCTGCGCAGACCTCGTTACATCCATAGAGGCTCGCGAAGGAAATCCATTTACTCTCGCTCTGAATTGATTCCGTGCGGGAGACGTGTCGCACCTCTACTACGTCATCAGGACGCTGCGTCTGTAGTCCCTTGTAGTCCACAGCGCCCAAAGTGGCAAGGAAAACGTGGAGTGGACTTCAGTTTGCTCAAACCGGTTCAAAACGCTCCTACACCAACTAGCATTAAAATAGAACTTTTCAATGTACAATCACTATCGAACAAATCATGTTTAATTCATGATCACATTCTGGAGAAAAACTTGGACTTCATGTGCCTCACAGAAACCTGGCATCAACCAGACGTGTTCAGTTCTCTGAATGAAGCTTGTCCCTCTGGATATAGTTATCTGCAGAGAGCCCGCTGCACTGGCCGCGGTGGTGGTCTGGCTGTAATCTACCGCAGTAATTTAAAATTGTCACATCTGTCTTCTCATAATTTTTCCTCTTTCGAATGTTTGGCCTTCAACTTCAAAGCCCCACTCCTGATGAACGTTATATTGATTTATAGACCTCCCAAACCGCATGTTTCATTTAACTCAGAAATGCATGACCTCCTCACCTTTTTCTGCACCTCCCCTGTAAAAACTATTTTTCTTGGCGATCTAAATATCCACATGGACAATTCCTCTTCCCCTCTGGCTACAGATTTTAAGTCTCTTTTGGAATCTCTCAACCTCACCCAACATGTGGACGCCCCTACGCACAACAGGGGGCATACTCTGGATTTGGTGATTACAGACACTGTACTCAATAACTTGTCTGTATATGACCTGGGTGTCTCAGACCACAGGGTCATCTCCCTGGAAGTGCCTTCAACTTCGCCTTCTTCTAACCCAAAACGACCCATCCAGTTCCGTGACTATAAAAACATCTCCCCTGATGTTTTGTCTGCTGATCTTCACGCCCTGACTGCCGTCAATCACTCATCTGCAGATGACTCTGTGAATTATTACAACCAATCTCTCCAGGAGCTTCTGGACCTACATGCTCCCTTGAAGACAAGACTGGTGTCTTTCTCCCGTTCAGCCCCCTGGTACACTGGTGAGCTGCGCAGGATGAAGGCAACTGGCCGTGCTATTGAGAGACGTGTAAAATCATCTGGTCTCTCGGTACATAAGCAAGCGTACAAAGAACATCAGAAAGCGTACGCCTATTCTCTTAAAGAAGCACGCTCCAAATATTATTCCAACATCATCAACACCTGCCCTGGAAACTCTAAACAGCTCTTCTCCACAATAACTCATCTGCTTAATCCCATTAAACAAACTCATGAGGTCTCTGTTCAAAAATGCGACCTGTTCCTCTCATCTTTTAAAAACAAAGTTGACACTATCAGATCCCAGCTCCACAACCTCCCTGATCTTAGTGTGCCATCTACCCGTCTGCTTTCTGGGACCCTGAGCAGCTTTGATGAAGTTGTTCAGAGTGAGGTGGAGACCATCCTCAAGAAAATGAAGCCTTCATCCTGCGCCCTGGATCCCTTCCCCTCATCTCTCATAAAATCCAATCACTCTGCAATTAGCCCATTAATCACACAAATAATAAATCAGTCTCTACAATCTGGTCATGTTCCACTGCCTCTAAAAACTGCCATCATTAGGCCTCTTCTGAAAAAATCTAATTTGGATCCCGACATTTTTTCAAATTACCGGCCAATTTCCCACCTCCCATTTCTGTCCAAAGTGCTGGAGAAAGCTGTTGCTACTCAGCTGCAGGACCACCTACAGCAACACTCTCTGTATGAGAAGTTCCAGTCTGGATTCAGAGCAGCTCACAGTACTGAGACTGCACTGCTGAGAGTAACAAATGATGTCCTCATGGCTGCTGACACTGGTTCTCCCTCCATCCTTGTCCTCCTTGACCTCACTGCAGCCTTCGACACTGTGGACCATAGTATCCTCCTCCACCGTCTTCATGTGGAGGTCGGTCTCTGTGACACTGTCCTGGACTGGTTCAGATCTTTCCTCTCCAATAGGCTGGAATGTGTCAGTCTTGGCAATGCCACTTCCCAGACAGTCGGTGTCTCCTGTGGTGTACCTCAGGGGTCAGTTCTGGGGCCCCTGCTGTTTTCCCTTTACATGCTGCCTTTGGGTCAAATTATTAATCAGTTCAACATTTCCTTTCACTGCTATGCCGACGACACACAACTTTACATCAGGACTGGAGCATCATCATCATCCCTATCTCCATCTTCACTCACTGCTCTCACTGCACTCACTGCTCTCTCTGCCTGCCTGGAGGAAATAAAGGCATGGATGAATCAAAACTTTCTTCAACTGAACTGCTCCAAGACCGAGGCCATTTTGATCGGCACCCCTCACCAGGTACAAACATCAACTTTAACAACAATCTCCTTCTCTGGTCAAGACATCCCCCTCTCCACCTCTGTTACAAATCTTGGAATAAAAATGGACTCTCATCTCACATTTGAAAATCACATTAAGCATCTGTTTAAAACCTGCTTCTTCCATCTCCGAAACATCTCCAGACTTCGCCCATCTCTGACTTTTCCTGATGCTGAGAAACTTGTCCATGCCTTTGTCTCCTCCAGGCTCGACTACTGCAACTCCCTGTTTATTGGTATCCCTGGCAAAAACATTCAGAAGCTTCAATATATTCAAAACAGTGCAGCTAGGATTCTGTTGAGAGTTCGCAAATTTGATCATATTACACCCATTCTCCATAACCTCCATTGGCTTCCTGTCACCTACAGAATTCAGTACAAAACTGCTCTCATTACACATCAATGCTTGCACGGAACTTCACCTGACTATCTAAAGGACATTCTTGCACCATATTCATCCACCCGGTCTCTACGATCACAGAACAGTAATTTACTTCATATTCCTCGGACCAAATTGAGGACTATGGGAGACCGAGCATTCTGTGTGGCTGCCCCCCGCCTGTGGAACTCCCTCCCTGACGACCTGAGAGCTCCACAGTCACTGGTTGACTTTAAAATCGGCATTAAGACTTTTCTTTTTAAGCAAGCCTATTCTGCTTTCACATGATTTTATCTTTGATCTTAGCTGTTATCTTTATTGATTTTACTTGATTTTATCACTTGTTTTATTTTATTTATTTTTTAAGCAAGCCTAAATCTACATGATTTTATCTTTGATCTTAGTCGATATTATTATAGATTTTATTTGATTTTATCACTTGTTTTATTTTTTACCTTTACCTTGTTACACATTGTAGCACTTTGAGATTTTTATTAATGAAAAGTGCATTATAAATTGAATTCATTATTATTATTATTATTATTATTATTATTATTATTAACACCCTGATGGTTGTTTGCTTTTCACTGAGAGGGCTGAGTGATACTGGCAATAACAGCATTGTAAAGGCTGGTTTATACTTCTTGTCGCACGTCTTTTACCCCCCGTTGAGTGAAAAAAAGTTGGGCAACTTCCATCTGCGCTCCCGCTGCGATCCCCCGGTGACAGCTGTCTTGTACATGGCCCCCAGTCAGAACTCCGAGACGCGGACGATGCGGCTCACAGCATGTGATTGGTTCAAAGTTTGTGGGCGTTTTTGTTTGGATGTCCATATATGGTGTATGGCACCGCTACCCGCTACTCTTTTAGAAGCCGGGTTTTTTTGCTTTGACAGACATGGATAGTTTTTAAGAGAAACTCGCCGAGGTGGTCCGGAGCGGGGATCCTGGCGGGACCAATCCAGTTCCTCCGTTATACCTGTCTTTGCAGTGGCTGGAGAAGAATTAGATACCTACACACATACATTAAACACCGGGGTACGACTACAAACATTACAACAGCCGACATAAGAAAAAATGGACCTTGAAATAGCAACAAGCCTCGGTGGTTCACTGGAAATGCGTAGGTTTACCACTCCAAAGCTTTTCTCGACTCAGGTTCGAATCTCACCTGGTTGAACTTATTTTACGTTTGTCTTTTATTGGATTTAAAAAAGGAGTTAATATGCCTGTGATTAACACAAACTCCTTTTTTTTAATCCATCCATCCATTTTCTTCCGCTTATCCGGGGTCGGGTCGCGGAGGTAGCAGCCTAAGTAGGGAGGCCCAGACTTCCCTCTCCCCAGCCACTTGGAGCAGCTCCTCTGGGGGAATCCCAAGGCGTTCCCAGGCCAGCCGAGAAACATAGTCCCTCCAGCGTGTCCTGGGTCTTCCTCTGGGTCTCCTCCCGGTGGGACATGCCCGGAACACCTCACCAGGGAGGCGTCCAGGAGGCATCCTAACCAGATGCCCGAGCCACCTCAACTGGCTCCTCTCGATGTGGAGAAGCAGCGGCTCTACTCCGAGTCCCTCCCGGATGACTGAGCTTCTCACCCTATCTCTAAGGGAGAGTCCAGACACCCTGCGGAGAAAACTCATTTCAGCCGCTTGTATCCGAGATCTCGTTCTTTCGGTCATAACCCAGAGCTCATGACCATAGATGAGGGTGGGAACTGAAGGATAAATCACAGTTATATGCGCTATTATGATTAAACCTATACTACAAGTGTTCTCATTCACAACTGTGTTTCATGTAATCACAAAGGTTTTACACAAGCATGTTTAGGTGTGCACGTATTAATCTGACCGGAGCAGTCAGATGGGCTGGAAGCAGACCTGGAGTCACGAAACAACTCTTTGAGGCCAAACAACTCTGCATCTAAACACATTCCGGGGGGAAGGGCACGCAGGCACATAAATTGGTAGATCTAAGAACAGGTACATTTATATTATAGCACACACATCAGAAATGCACTTAGGGCATGACACAGAATGTTCACAGGATAAATATAAATGTAAACAGAGCAAATTAGACTCGTTTGAATCTAAACTCTTCTTAAACTCAAACAAAGAGGCGCACACACACACAAATCTAAAGCAGGTCACCAGCAGAGACCTTGGGCCTACTATAAATCTCAATTGCTCAGGCAACCATCCTTATCAGGAGGCTGGCCAATGAGACAACAGGAGAAGCCCAAAACATTTTATGATATCATATACCAAGGCAGCAGGGTGATGTGGCATTATGGAGATGACTTCGACGCGACAGGTCTGCTCTTCCTGAATCTCTGGTCCGTGTGCACACAGATCTAGAAATAAATGCCATAATGTCTGCTTAATCTGTAACCTGTATCTTTTCAATAAATTCTATTTTTCTCAAGAGACGCCTGGCTCATTTGAACACCCAAACTGATTCCTTCAGTTCTGGTGACCAGCCGACGTGATGACCCAGGTTGCTGCTGAGGTAGGCGAGCAGAACTTCGTGGACTGAGTGCAGTGGGCCCAAAACAACAGAAAGGTGAGTTGAACCGTGAATTATTCAAAACAACAATTTGGCCTAATATCCAAATTTACTGCACTGTAGGTACACGAGAGTCTCTCGCAATAAAGGACTCTTGTTAAGATAAAATAAACAATTTGGTTTGTAAGAAGTTGTTCACTGACGCTGGTTTCAGTTTAAGCAGACGAGTGCTGGTTCGGTTCGGTCGGGACCAGTGGGCCACGGCCCCCTCCCCACCCGAGTGCGGCCGAGGAGCGCGCACGTCTGATTAAATTAATCACGAGGCGATCGAATGTTGAGGTTCTGATTACTTACTGTTGGGGGGTAAGCGTTTTCTGTTCAGGCCGTGAGTAGCCGTTTGTGACCGCTTGTTTCACGTGGGGCAGATCCGTTCGCCGCGTGGGTAGCGGAAGTCACAGAGACTTGTTTCACTGTCTTGTTTAGAAAAACGTTTCCAATGCGTTCAATCCTTTGAGTAGTTGGCTAGGCCTTCCAACTTGTTTCACGTGCGTTCGTTTAGGGCTCCTTTGTGGGGTCTGATGCAGGCGTTCGTGAGTAGTTGGACCGCTGATGCTTGTTTTGGAGGTCGATACGTATCCGATGCTTGGCGTCGAGGGTTCGTTGGAAGTCACGCGTGAGGTGAAAACTACATCTCCCAGAGTGCCCTACGGTAGAGTTGCAAACTAACGTAGTTGGAAACACACTGGGGGATGTGACCGCAGAGGTCTGGAAAAATAAAAGAGAAAAAGCACCCCAAGAGAGGGTGCATGATTGGGTCTTGTGTTTAATTCGTTTTAAAATACTTCGCGTCGCATTTCTTTAAGTTTTTTAATGTAAATCATCATTTTAGGGCAAAGAGATCTCATTTAGATTCAAATTAGGAGTTTTTAATTGTTTGTTAAATGTTGGTGTGGACTCAGATGTGTGTGTTTAATGTAGTCTTCATGTGAGTGGTGTGTGGTGCTGCCATAATTTTGTCCGCCAGAGGGAGCTGTTGTTTAACATAGAAATAAGCCTGAACACAGAGGTTTTCACCTCAGAATTTTTTCAGACTTTTTTACTGTGTTTTTACAAGAGATCTCAAGTGCATGTGAGAACGGCTGGGGAATAAAGCTTTTGGGTGAATGAGGTTGCGTGAAGGCAATTATGGCACACATGCAAGATAAACAAATGTAGGAACAAGGAAACATTCGTGAACTATTTCTTAGAATCCGAGCGGACATCAGATTTTTACAAACCGTAAACACAGAGAGGTGTAACAATTTGAAGAGACTAGCATCAAAAATTGTTGAGGAAGCAAAGGGATCATCAGAAAATTTAGCTCATTTAGTCCTAATCAGATTTAAACAACACAAACAACAGCTCGATGACATTGGAACAGAACTGGCTCATTGTACAACATTTGCGGACTATCAACAGTTAATGAAGAAATATGATGAACAGCTAAGACAAATTGAAATTCATGAAGAATTGTTTTTAATTATGGAAAGTGTACAGGAATTAGGAAACAGAGAACAGTTCAATTTAAAAGAAAAATTTAGAGCAGTAGGTGGGGGGAAAAGAGCAGTCAGACGTCGCCGCCTGCAGGAGGTCGAAACAAGTTGCAGGGGCGGAGATGGACTTGAGGAAGTGAGTAGAGGGTGAGAGGATGTTGTGTTGGAAGACAGTGTACAGAAAGTTGAGAAGAAAGGAAACAGTAAGTGCAGACAGGACATGTGAGAATGTTCAGATGAAGGGCATGGGGAAGTGACAGAAAGGAGCTGGAGGTGACAGAGAAACGGCCAGGAAGGTGGAATAATATGGAAGATATTCATATTGTGAATGAGGTGGTTGGAGCTGGGGCTGAGAGGGAGATGAACGAGAAAGTGAAGAGGAAGTTGGGACGAAGACAGGATTCAGAATGTAGAGACAGGAGGCAGGTGTAGTGATACAGGCCTTCTGTCTTGACCTTCAAGTACATCTCTCTGCATCTCTTTGAAACTCTCAGTGTTACACCTTCTTGAAACTCTCAAGGAGACAAATGGACACTTTTATTTTTTACAATTATTATGAATTAATGGACACTAATTAATCAGATTGAACTTTCTCTTTAATGTGTGTTAATTCAGAATTGATCAACAGTATATTTTTGTCATTTAATGATGATTTTACTAAGCTGGTATATTTTAAATATGCCAAAGTTAAGAGAACATCTTAGAATGATCTTGCTCTAAACTGTCTGCTCTGTGCAGAATAACTGTCTTAAAGTTGACTGAACAATCCGTCGTATTTGTTTGAAGTGTTTTTGGAACGAAGGAAAAGTTCCAGACATAATTTGCTTTCTGTCTCCCGTCCTTTCTAAAAACAATGAATCTGTTCTCAAAACAAATTACATGACTTGTTCACATGCACCTGCATACTCTGACGTATGTGTTCTGTGTATTGTCTACCCTATCATCTGTCACTCAAACTCACTCACTTGCAAAGTCACACCCTCTCTAGGGGTACGACAACCAATCAGTAGGAAGTATGTGACTAAGTCACACCCCCTTCTTAAGGGACACTTCCTGTTGATTCTTTAGTGCTTTGGAGAGAACTAACTGGCAACCTGCTTCTCTCCTCTGGGAAAGCTGGAGACGCTCCGGTCAGTGTGTCAAATCGACCCACGTCTCAGCTGGAGTCACGGCAAAGCCTTGCTGTGCCTCGAAACACTCATTTCTGAAAGATTTTGTTTTCTGAAGTTTATTTTGAAAATCCGTCAGTGCGATTGGGGCCTGTTCCTGCCGGTGAAAGCGTGCTCTCGCTCGTCTGATCCAGCTATACACGCACGAAGTCGACTGGACTTGAGCTGGACCACACAGTCCGTTAGTGTCCACAAACTTCTCAGCCCTCATCTCCTCTAGACGTCTCGTCACCAGGTAAAGAGGCTTGTTTGTATGCTGCACGTGTCGGAAGTACAGCTGGACCTGTTTGGGAAAGGCTGCCACCCTGGTTGGTTCAAAATAATCAACTTCAGTTAACTTAGCTTTCATCTTCTTCCTCCTATTTCTTATTTTTCATAAGCTTTTAATCTGTCAAGTAATGTGCCAACAGTTTAAGTTTCTAACTGTCTGTTTGTTTTAATTTGAATTCTTGTCAACGTAGTTATTAAATCAGAGCTAATATCGATACAAATGTTTAATGTAATTTTTGTGATAGTTTCAATAAAAGGTCTATTTTCTGGTAGACCAACATAAGTTGAAGTCTCTTGTGAAATTACATTTCTGGCTAATCACATCACAGATTTATTGATTTATTCTGAAAAAGTTGAGACCCCGTGAATTGGTGGCATGTTTGTGCAGATAAAAGTCTGCTCAGACCTGCGCATCCAAACTATAGGTAAGTCAGTAAACTGACCTCGTAAGTGTTTGATTACACAAACGGCCTATAGATTCGTTACATATTGGTGGCCCTACAGGTCTTCTGAAAGATTAAATTGATTAAGTTGTTTTTGTAGTCTATGTGTTACGGTTTTGTTGGCATAGTTTGCATCCTGTTGTGGACTTATAGAATGGTTTTGGCTGGTGAGTGTCTCAGAGATTGCTAATCGTGGCATTGTCTGGTGCGTTTCCCGGTAGAATTATCTTTTCTTTCACATTTCAACGTATGATTGAAGCTGCGGATGAATGTTTTGTCTGTGTTTGTGAGACGTTTTATTACGTGTCGCGAGGCTGCATGCATTTTTTCGTTTTGTGACCGCCGTGTCACCTCTGCTTCATTTTATTACATCTGCGGTTTGCTGTTGAAGGTCTGTTTCACTCATTTGCTGCTCCATTTTTACCTAATCTGTTACAACGTGTTGTTAGCCGAGGTTCGGGTGAAGCCCACTCAGCTTTTGGACCGGACGGGTTCCGGTTCCGAGTGACGTAAAGTCCGTTGTTGTACACAGTTAGCGTGCTGCCTTCTCTGGGAGGCGTGGGAGTTAGCCTGGATGTGTTTGGGCTCATTAACAGTATTTTCTGCGGTGTAAAAATACGTTTATTTTGTGGAAGAGTGTCCAGAACTCTTTGGGTCGAGCTAAAGTTAGCATTACCGTGAGACAAGATGGCTGCTTGAAGCGCTGTGATCGGTCCATTGTGTGTCGTGTTCAAAAAAGTTGGTTTCTGTAGACTCTGGTTGTCGGATTCATTTTTGCACACATTTCTGACAGTTTATCTGTGTTGTTTGGGTTCTATGCACGTGATATCGTCGAAGACTGGCTTAACCGCGGTGTTTTGCGATATTTCTGACTGTTTTAGAACGTTAAAAAGTCTGTTCCACGCTTTTGTTCGACCGACCGCAGGTCCGTGAACACAACGCACGAACGGCGCGTCACACGTGGGTGGCGTTAGTTTTAGAAGACACAATTTCCCGTGAACACTTGGGTTTTAGTACTACAGTTCTGTCTTCGCTTTGATTGGTCGATTACGCTGTAGGTGTTGACGCTAAAAAGTGGTGAAAGTGCCCACTCTCGTCAACTTTCACTTCCGCTGTTTGTCCCAGACAAGTTTCCATGCTTGTTTGTCCATTACTGTCATTGAAAAGACTGTTTAAACGCGGTGTTTTTGAGATTTTAATGGGTGGATTGAGTCAGTTGCTCTGAAACTGCCGATCGCCATGTGACCAGGTCACGTGACACCGGGAGCTACAGCTGCTTTATGTGGACCGACCTTATTTCTTTTAAACACAGTTTAAAGAATCACTTTACCTGTCCTAAACGGTGTTACTCACATCGCATCGTCTATTATAAGACTGGGGTTCTGGTGTTTTGTCACGTCAAAGCTCTGGATATTTCTGATTGATGCTTTTCATCCGTTGTTAGATGTCTGTGGGCTAAAAGCTGCAGCTTCGCTCACAGGTGACAACAGCGCCTCTATAGCGGTCAGAAAGAGAATTGCGCTCGCTGTGATAGACTTAGCCAGCGTGGTGCCCCCATCTGCTGGTCACGTCTAAGAATACAGTTTGATGCAACTGTATCTAATATTTCAACTTTCCTGTTTTTGAATAGAGTACATTTTGAAATGTTGAGGACACAGCACCTTTTCATTTGATTTTCACATATAATCAAATGTTGATGGCAGAACAGTTACACAGAAGTAATACAGACTTGTCTGCTTTTTGATAAAACTTGACACTTTTATCATCAATTCTGTGCAAAACAAGCTGTCTGTCCCTGTTTATTTTAAACTGCATGTTTAAAATAACACAGATGAGGCATTTATTGTCTTGATTTTCACAGATATCACACATAAATAGCCGACCGTGATGGTCGTCTCATGGGTTGACAATTTAATAATAATCACTGATTTTTGTTAAATTTCACATCTTGGATGTTACTGAGCAGCTGCACACAGGCCCTCCTATTTATTTTAGATACATGTTTATTTAGAATAACAAGCTGGTTGGCCTTGCTCTCTACGGTGGCTTCATTTAATTTGTGTTTCACAAACTTCCAGATAAGATGGCGGCCTCTGCACATGAGGCTCCTGATACCACGACAGCCGATTTTGTTTGACCTTGTCACAGGTCGACAAATTAATATAAATCACTGATTTTTCTTTGATCTCACATCTTGGACTCCATGTTGGGTGCCGCAGGCATCACATGGTGAGACTGCACACTGTGCAATAAGACCCACTTTACTTGATTTTTCACAGAAAATCAGTACAAAGATGGACGTTCAAACAGGTGCATCACCTGATGGGGCCTCCTCTTTTATCGCACGTAGATGGACATCTGCTTCAGCGTATGCTAATTACTTAGCTGCGGTGGAAGTCTGTCAGGATAAGTGGGAAAATCCCCTGTCGTTCTGCGACAGGCTGATGTCTGTCTACTCCGGTGGCAAAACTGTCCCTGGACTAGAGGAGGATGAGGAGTTTAAAGGTCTTTTCATTAAGAATCTCATGCCTTTCCAGAAGAAATGTGTTCGCTTCCATGTTAATTGCAAAGAGAGTACCATGGCAGAAATTAAACAATGTGCTGTGGAAATTTTTGACATGCTCGAACGGCGGAATACACCCTCAGTGGTGTGCCCAGGTCAAAAGGTCACATCCCACTCGCAGGAAGTAGAAGAGGTTCCCTCTCCTTCAGAGTGCGAATGTGAACAGGTTTTTCATGATAACACACCACAGATTGTGTCCAGCTGGAACATTGACTCTGATCGGTTCGCGGGGAGTTCTGCTGCCCCTGCCCCTCAGGTTGAACACCCTGAGATGAGCAGAGAACCACACAAGGTAGGTGTTCGCTCTCTAGGTGAACCAAGATGGTTCAGATCGAACCAAAAGAGTTCTCACCTAGGTCTCACAGTGGGTGAACTTCGAGAGAAGTTGATGTCTGGGAACCGTGACCCTTTGAAAAATGGTCTGTCCCGACATGTACCCCCGAGAAGCGGCCCTCCTGCCCCTGCCCCTCGAACTGCACAGTTTGAGACATGCAAAGAGTCACACATGCTCCAGATTATGGAAACGGCGCCTCCGCGCGTGGACGTGACTGAGGTTGTGAGTTGTTTGTCAAATGATTTGAATGTTACAGTGGTTGACCAAGCTGACACAACGTGTGATGTTGTCCTTGATGATGACACAAACAACGTTGTTCAACCTGACGAAGCAACGCGCAGCACTACCTTTTGCAACAACTCAGTGCACACAGTTGACAACATCGTCAACACTGACAAAGATGCTGACAGCAAACAAATTGCTGATGATCAGCGTCCTGAAAGTCCAGATGCAGACAGCAAACAAATTGCTGAAAATCCACATCCTGAAGGTCATGAGGCAGACAGCCATCATGATGCTGGCAGCGACGACGATTACACAGACAGAGTCACACGTACACAGACACGTGTGGAAAAACCTAAACGGTTTCTGTGTAACTTTATAAAAAGGGGGATAGCTAAGAGAGCTTACCTGCCACTCACATTGGAAGGGGTCCTCGCGCAAGAAGCACTCCTGGTTTGCGGCTCAGACGTGTCTATCATGTCAGCCGAACTGTTTGAGGAGCTAAGGACCGCCGCTAACGATGTTGACAGGCAAATACCCTTTGTGAAATACACTTATGGTGAGCAACAGGGCCTCGCAAAGACGAGAACAACCCTAATAGCCATGGTTCACATGCAGATTGGCGAAATGTCACTATACCACCCGGTGTATGTGTCTGAACGTGCCTCACTCCAGACTCCATTTGTGGTTGGCCAAGATTTTATAAATCGCTTTGAAGCGATTATAAATTATGGCAATCAGACAATGTGGGCCACAGTGAGCAGTCCACTGCCAATTGTGGTGCCTCCCCAAGGTCAGGACACTGAGGCCCTGTTTACACGGACACTGTGTGGGGGAAACGGATGTTTTGGGTATGTTAATTAGGTGAAAAGTTTTGCATTGACACGGTCGAATTCTGTGGATACGACTCTCTCCCCCTCCACCCCCCGTCCTCATGATTTCATTGTAGTTACCATGCTGGGCCATTAGATGGCGCTGTGATTTTTGGAACCTTCACTACTGCGCATGCGCTGCCTGAGGTAAACAGACCAGCTGCCTTGTCTGTTTTCCTCTCTGGCTAAAATCAGCTAACTACAAGTTGTTGTCAACAAGTTAACAACAAGTTAAAGCTGGAATTTGGATAAGAGTCAACAGATTTGAGTCAGTGGGACTCTCTTCATCTAACAAGCTGCACACCACACACGCTGAGCCTGTGGACCAGAACCAGAACCGCTGAGTGGACTGTGGACCAGAACCGGACTTTCCAGCGTGATAAACAGCTGACTTACAGCAGGTAAATCAACGTTCTTAATATAATGTTTGCTTGTGTTTACTTTGATCACACAACAACTGAGTTTTTATTTATTTATTTATTTATTTCTGTCAGGTGGAGAAGCTGTCGCTCCAGCAGGCAGACGGTTCGGCGGTTCTGATGGGTCCAGATGAACACACAGCACGAGTCCAGTTCATTAACATAGTTACAGTTCGGTTCACGTGTTTTAATAGTGTGTTCAGTTTAATTCTCAGTGTTTGTGTTTAAACTTTGGTGCTGAATAAATAAATAAATAAATAAAAAATAAACCTGCTGTCTTCATTTTCACAGCACGTTACGCACTGTTTAAAAAATGTAACGAGTCCAGATAGATACTGTAGTTCAGATAAATTTACATCTCCCACGCCAACATAAATACTGTTTATTATTGTTAAACTGTTATATTTTGCAACGTGACACGTGAAATGTCAGACTGTCCACGCGCATGCGGGCTGCGCGCATGTGGTTGACACAAAAGCTCCACGGGAGATGTTTACATTATCAGCGGGGGGTCAGCGAAAAACTTCCACCTTGAGAGCAGGGTCAGAAAAGTATCGGTGTCATCGAGGGGGGCCAGCAGCGTCGTGTAGGCGATAAGCAAAGTCGCAAAGAAAAAGTAGCGGTTACACTCAAAATACGCGCCGTGTAAACTGGCCCTGACTGTCTAACAACAGGTACCGATGAGGTCACATGGGATTCCCCAACCGAGACCACAAGCCCGGTAAGTGAACCTTCAACTACAGGTGAGACAGAGGAGACTCAACAGTTGGACCAGACTCTGGCCCAACACGAGAACCTCCTCTGCGAGCTGACACCTTCAGCACTCACTGAGCACTACCTACCACAGGTAGAAGAGGGTGTGGTGATCCAAGGGTCCCACACCAATGACGCTGTACTGTCCTGTGGGACAGGTAATTCGACATACAGCCAAGCTTTCAGTGAAGTTTTGGTTCAAGGACATCTGAGTCCAGAAAGTGACAGTCTACAACACATATGTCAAAGTGCCGGCCCGCGGGCCAGATCCGGCCCGTGAAACAATTATTTATGGCCCTTTGGATGATATTTAATAACTATTAGATCCGGCCCGCAAGCCACAGCTGCCCGCTGGTGTTTTGTACACGGCACGGAGTCGAACAAACTATGGAATGGATTTTCGGAACGGAGTCGTGTCTCATGAACCCAGAGTAATGAGACCCGCCTCAAATTCAGGAAATCCATTCCATAGTTTGCAGCCAGCAGCTCCAACGTGCAGACTCGGTGAGTAACATTTTAGCTAACAGTTAGCCAACTGTTCATCGTAACATGTCCGCTGTGTGGATGTATTTTACACTAAATACCATAAGACAGCAACGTGCAAGGTCTGCAGAGCCACAGCGCCACTTTAAACCGCGCTCCAGTTAGTTGAGCGAGACGACACTCTCGCTGAACCGAGCAGCAGGACCCAGCCGCGCGTCCCGGTCTCGGATCATTCAGCCTGTCCCTCATTCGAGCTCATGTCTTCAGCTGTGTTTTTTTTCTTGCTCAACCGCGTCTACACCGACCTGATAATCTCGTAGGAGGGACAATACTCCCAGACTGAACAATAAAAACACACAGCTGAAGCAGAGAAGTTGCTGAACTTCATCATAATTAATGACCAACAGCTATCAGCTGTAGAAAATGAAGGATTTCACAGCTTCATACTTGCAGCCAACAGTAAACAATCATAAAAAAGTACAGTATATTAATAAAAAGTCACAAGACAGCTGTATGCCTAATCATTCAACCTTTATTTAGGCAGGTAGCTCGTGAAGTCACTTCAGCTTGCACAAGTGGCTTCATTATTCATCAGCAGTCAGAGCAGAGATCAACTTTCAGCTACATTTGCACCCCTCCTCTAAAATGGCTAAACGTAAGGTGGACACAGAGAACAGGGGTTTCAAGCCAGGTGGGAGGCAGACTACATGTTCATGGAGGTAATCAATCCTGAGGACTTCCTCAGCTCAGAGCCTAACCCCAAACATTGATGAACTTGTACAAAAGATGAGGCACCTCCAAGTATCAGCCTCAGATAAGTGAGCATCACAGAGCAGTAACACATTTTCAGTTTTTAATTCAGTTAAATTTTTACATTTGTTTCTACAAGACGTGATTTTTCTTTGAAGGAAGTATTGTTTTGGCTGTGTGCCATAGATTTTTGTATTTTATTTTATTGTATTTTATTTATTTATATTTACTTTTCAGTTGAATGGACTCGGGGACAGAGCCATGAGAAAGAATACAACTGATTTGATTTATTTTCTTATTTTCCTATTTGAAAGTGGTGATCAGAAGGATCATAGAGCTGCACAATAATGCATTTTCAGTTTATAATGCATGCACTTTTATTCATGCATTTATCTTGATATTAAGAAACATATATATATATTTTTAAACAATTTAATTTTTTGCTGTTTGCCTGTTAAAAAATGTTTTCACTTGAAATTACTGACAGATCCATAAGAAAATATTGTTTTATTAATTTAATCCTTAAATAATAGACAGTCTGTTAGGTCTTGGTTCAACAGGCTATGTGAAATCATTTCAATATGAACATTGAACCAGTCCGGCCCTTGGCTTGTAGCAATTTTTTTTTTTTGGCCCTTGGTGTATTTGACTCTGACACCCCTGGTCTACAACATGCTGACAGTCACTTGGACTCCATTGTTACAGATTTTGAGGACCCCTCCTCAAACGAAAGGGGGGCAGACTCACACTTCCTACCAGGGGTAGAGGACGGTGTAGAGATCCGAGGATCACACACCGAGAACGCTGTGCTGTCCTCTGGGACAGGTAAGTCGGCTATCAGCCAAGCTTTCAAGGAAACCTTGGTTCAAGAGCATTTGAATCTAGAACTACTCAGCAATGACATAGTTCTTACAGACTCAAAGTGCACCTCTTCATTCATGAAGTGGGAAGACACACATCACAACGACAGTGACCCGTCGCAATCTGACCAGTCAGACACACTTGCGACTGTGCCAACAGTTGTGACACACCTGAATTACGCAGAAAGAGGTAAACGTACAGAGATACGTTGGCCGAAACCGGAAAGATTCCTGTGTACTGTCTACTCTAAACTGCGCAAACAGCATAAACTAAACAATGGCATCCTAACTCGTGCCCATGGACGGACGTCCACACCCGTGCGCGTGGTCCCTCATGACCACAGGGGGGTGATGTTAGGCCATGCCCATGTCAAGGACAAAGATTTCAATAACCCCACAAACGACAAAGATCTCGCAAACTCACAGACTTCATGGGAAAACAAGGTCGTCCAAGCACAGGATAGTAAATAAACTAAACAGTTTAAACTATACTAGTTGCGAAAAGAAACCGTTCCAACTAGAACTTAGAAACGCTAAGCATAAAACCCACAACAAAAACTAACCTTAACAACCGTTTAAATCTGCAGGATTTAATTGACATCGGTTATAAAGCTAAGAACTGTTTTTCTTGTGTGTGACACGTTGGAATCTGACGACCAGAGTGAGTTTGACGTAGTGAAACGTTGTTTTTTAGTTGCTTAATTGCTACTTTTGTGTTATTGAAGTTGTTATTGTTTTCTGAACACTCCCAGCCAAAAGAGGTTTTGATTGTTGATAAGTTGAAGACTTAAATGGATTTAACTATGCCAACATGCTGTTCATTTTGTTAAAGATCTCAATCTTTGAAGAGTCATTGTAGATCAATACTACTTAAGGTACTATAATCTACACTGATCTCCCAATCATTTAGGTAGGACCGATTCGATCGTTTCTATTCTAGATCTATTCATTTTGATGAGTCTCGCCATAGACTTCAAAATTTATAGGGAATACCAAATCTTGCGTCGTTCGTCTAAAAGACAACAGACATTTAGACCAAACTAGTTTTCATTTTTTTTTTTTTAGTTTAACCTAAACTAAATAATGAATGGAGGAATAGTTTGAAAGAAGAGGCCTTCGTTACAGAAGCCCTCCACATTTCTATAGGTATAGATCCCTATATCTGATTTTTACAGCATTGATCCACCCCTTAATTGGTAATTGTAGCTGATCTAATCCATGATAGCTTACATACCAGGTGCATATAGGTAAGGCTTAATGTAGAATCCCTATCATAAGCCCACCTAAAACCACATAATTGCATGACACATTGAACCAGGGTGGCACCGACTGGAAGCCATCCAGCCTGCAACCTTCGATGTGGGGACCTGCTGATCCAACGTTGGTCTTCAACCTTCATCCAAGGGCCGCCTCCTCTGCTTCAATCGAGGGATCCCCTCTACATGCTGATTAAAAACCATTCTTGCTGATGAAATCAATAACCCCCATCGTTGTGGATTTACCGTTGTGGATTATAAGACTTTGTTTCCAAGGGATCACAGACTCAGTTTTCCATGGGTTAACAGACTATGTTTTCCAAAGGATTGAAAGCTTACCGCAATGGGATTACCTACGAACAGTATGGAATTTCCAAAAACATTATGGGAGTATAATTTTGAACTTTTTTTGACTTTTTTTTTCCACTTGCTGGATTACATAGAGGTCAGAGACATTCGGTGGTATCCTTTCGTGTTGGAACTCATCTCCAAGGACAGGCGATGACTTCCAAAAAGGGGGACTGTAGTGATACAGGCCTTCTGTCTTGACCTTCAAGTACACCTCTCTGCATCTCTTTGAAACTCTCAGTGTTACACCTTCTTGAAACTCTCAAGGAGACAAATGGACACTTTTATTTTTTACAATTATTATGAATTAATGGACACTAATTAATCAGATTGAACTTTCTCTTTAATGTGTGTTAATTCAGAATTGATCAACAGTATATTTTTGTCATTTAATGATGATTTTACTAAGCTGGTATATTTTAAATATGCCAAAGTTAAGAGAACATCTTAGAATGATCTTGCTCTAAACTGTCTGCTCTGTGCAGAATAACTGTCTTAAAGTTGACTGAACAATCCGTCGTATTTGTTTGAAGTGTTTTTGGAACGAAGGAAAAGTTCCAGACATAATTTGCTTTCTGTCTCCCGTCCTTTCTAAAAACAATGAATCTGTTCTCAAAACAAATTACATGACTTGTTCACATGCACCTGCATACTCTGACGTATGTGTTCTGTGTATTGTCTACCCTATCATCTGTCACTCAAACTCACTCACTTGCAAAGTCACACCCTCTCTAGGGGTACGACAACCAATCAGTAGGAAGTATGTGACTAAGTCACACCCCCTTCTTAAGGGACACTTCCTGTTGATTCTTTAGTGCTTTGGAGAGAACTAACTCGCAACCTGCTTCTCTCCTCGGGGAAAGCTGGAGACGCTCCGGTCAGTGTGTCAAATCGACCCACGTCTCAGCTGGAGTCACGGCAAAGCCTTGCTGTGCCTCGAAACACTAATTTCTGAAAGAATTTGTTTTCGGAAGTTTTATTTTGAAAATCCGTCAGTGCGATTGGGGCCTGTTCCTGCCGGTGAAAGCGTGCTCTCGCTCGTCTGATCCAGCCATACACGCACGAAGTCGACTGGACCTGAGCTGGACCACACAGTCCGTTAGTGTCCACAAACTTCTCAGCCCTCATCTCCTCTAGACGTATCGTCACCAGGTAAAGAGGCTTGTTTGTATGCTGCACGTGTCGGAAGTACAGCTGGACCTGTTTGGGAAAGGCTGCCACCCTGGTTGGTTCAAAATAATCAACTTCAGTTAACTTAGCTTTCATCTTCTTCCTCCTATTTCTTATTTTTCATAAGCTATTAATCTGTCAAGTAAATGTACCAACAGTTTAAGTTCCTAACTGTCTGTTTGTTTTAATTTGAATTCTTGTCAACGTAGTTATTAAATCAGAGCTAATATCGATACAAATGTTTAATGTAATTTTTGTGATAGTTTCAATAAAAGGTCTATTTTCTGGTAGACCAACATAAGTTGAAGTCTCTTGTGAAATTACATTTCTGGCTAATCACATCACAGATTTATTGATTTATTCTGAAAAAGTTGAGACCCCGTGAATTGGTGGCATGTTTGTGCAGATAAAAGTCTGCTCAGACCTGCGCATCCAAACTATAGGTAAGTCAGTAAACTGACCTCGTAAGTGTTTGATTACACAAACGCCCTATAGATTCGTTACACAGGAGACGGAGAATGTAGGATCAGGCCCGAAAACAAGAGGGGGGCCACAGAGGGGAGGTGTCAATGTCAGGAGGACGGTCAGGAAGGTGAGGTGAGATAAAACATTTATCTAGAAATCAGCCACAGAGAAAAAAGCTTAGTTTGGAAATTTTAAGAGATTGCCAATTCATCAATTAGACGACGTTGCTGAGAAAGACGTGGGACAATTTTGGGTTTAGGTTAAATTGACTTTACATTAGATGTAAAAATTTAAATTAGATGTAAAAAAAAATTTTTTTTTTGAACCGTTGTACAGACCAGATCCAACGAGATGTGTTTTCTGGGAGACAAATGCCAAAAGATATAACTTTTGAGTTTTGGTATTTTCCTTTTCTTCCACAGCCTGACAGCACATAGCTGGTGGAGGGGGAGCATGAGACAGACAGACCTCTTTGTTCTCAAACACATAATGTAATTTGCCATGAGCTAGGATTCAACCAAAATGCATGATACTCTTGCGTTTGGTCTCAGGGGATTGTGGTTAGCGGTTATGATTCAATTACGATTTAATGCATAAAGCTAACATTGACACTAGTTCATTGTGACTCTGCGAGCGACAGCTGCCAGTCAGTGTGAGCATGGGCGTAGCCAGAATTTTGTGGGGGGCGGTTCGTTTTAAAGGAGAAGTTGACAATGCTAAACTAATGTGTCTGGATAGCTCAACTGATAAAGCGTCTGCCTTCAGTCCCAAAGCTCGTGGGATCAAGTCCCGCATGGTACAATGTTTTTTTTTTTTTTATTCATTCCAGATTAAAAAAGCACAAGAAAACTATTTACAAAACAGCAAGGAATAAAACAATGCATTAAATGAAAGGAATCAGACGAAGAAAATAATCTTATCTGCCCCTTCTCAAACTATTTTTTTTTCAAACACTCTTTTATTGGATAAAAAAAGAAGAATGTGTTAACCACAGCCTGTGGTTAACACATTCTTCTTTCTTCACAGGCATATTAACTACTTTTTTTATCCAATAAAAGACAAATGTAAAATTAGTTGTTTGAATCGAGTGTTTGAAAAAAAAATAGTTTGAGAAGGGGCAGATAAGATTATTTTCTTCGTCTGATTCCTTTCATTTAATGCATTGTTTTATTCCTTGCTGTTTTGTAAATAGTTTTCTTGTGCTTTTTTAATTTGGAATGAATAAAAAAAAAAAAAACGTTGTACCAAGCAGGACTTGATCCCACGAGCTTTGGGACTGAAGGCAGACGCTTTATCAGTTGAGCTATCCAGACACATTAGTTTAGCATTGTCAACTTCTCCTTTAAAAGTGGGCGGTTCGTTCGAACCCCCCGAACCCCCCTTGCCTACGCGCATGGTGTGAGAGACCTCTCACTCATGAATGGAAACAAGACAAAGACAGTTAAAGGGGCAAAAAGTGAAGAACTGTCATTCAAACAACAGAATGTCCATGAACTTCCTCAGCCACAGTTCCAAGGCAGAGACTTTGACCAAAGAACTGTACAAGACACAAACAGATGTCACCGTCAGCAAACACAACATGAAATCAAGTGAAGTCAGGGCTTGGGGCACCCTGCCGGAGACATAGCTACCAGAACTAGGTGGCGGGTCACTGAAGCGGACATAAGCTGAACAATGAACGAGCTCACATGACCAGAGCACGTGGAACAGCGACCAGTGTAGGTGTCGGCCTGGCATGGGATCACAGGTTGAGTCGGACGTGAGCCGCAGTCTCAGGGTCCAAACGTAAAGTGCATTGTTAATGATACACATAAGGGCAGGTAGGACATGCCCCTGCATGTCACATAATTATTAGGTTAATACTGATTTGTGAGCTCTGTTTGCCTACTTCTCCCCGTTCCAGAAGGCTCTGAAACAAAATAATAAGGCTCTCATCCTGAGGCCTAAAGCAAAATGAGATTTCTGAATATTTTCACTGGAAAATTGGTGTCACCACAATTATTCGTATTAGGCTTTAAAAGTGAGATAAATAATGGCAGTTCTCCTCGAGGTAATGCGTTTCTGGGAGTTTGATGGGGTACAACGGATGAGTTGAAATTCAGGATTATAGCTAAGCCGCATAAATTGGATCGTTAATCAGTGCAGATAGGATCAACTAAGTAGGAACAAGCTTTCAGAGATGAGGAGAGCACAAGTTGATGACAAGGCGAGAACAAAGTTGCAGGATGAAAAAATACAGGAGGCGCACGTGGATACATCAAGTGGACTAAAATGTGGTCGTAACACCAGAAGACAGTGGCGGCTCCTGAAGAGAGAGACTGAGAACGGGACCATGCAGCTTAAGTGGGGCAGGATGGATTGTGAATTCATCCAGAAGATGGAAGAGAAGAAGATTTTGAGGAGAAGCAGGACTCGCGCATGTGGGTGCACACCAGATGAAGAGAAATGTCTTCAGCTGGTGGCACACACACATTTAGATTCTCTGATCAGAACATTTGTGCACGAATGCGCCGTGCGTTCATTGCGTGAGGCTCAACAGACGAGGAGGTCACGTGAACAAGGAAAATTTCCAACCGGGATGACACCAGGTCATGAGATAATAACTGGTTGCACAGACATGCTCGAACCGGTAGAAGATTTCAGAA
Source organism: Garcialebias charrua (assembly GCA_038048925.1). Lineage (NCBI taxonomy): Eukaryota > Metazoa > Chordata > Actinopteri > Cyprinodontiformes > Rivulidae > Garcialebias > Garcialebias charrua. Next base: position 69,025 of record JBBPBX010002375.1, on the reverse strand, counting down.
ATTTACTGGTTGGCGTTGCCGCACTCGCCGGCTGACCAGAGGCATTAAAAAAAAAAAAAAAGAGAAGAGAAGACAACAAACCGGTCCTAAAAAGTTTTAATCAATTGCTACATTCCATGTCATGGTTTTCATGTAAAAATCAGATCAGATAATGGTACACATTTCAAGAAAGTTGATCTAGTGAATGTTGGAAATAATTTAGGCCTCAAACATGTTAGTACACTTTTGAAACAAAATTGGCTAAAATCTGTGCACAGACTAAAATTAATTAACTTGGGGCTTTATCAAATGGCCATTAGGGCTGGGGGCATCTGTAAATAGGGGTTAAGGGTTGTTAAAAGGTCGCATGTAATGTACTTTGTGAGACTAATAGTTGTTTGTCCAGCTTCCATCTACAGATCTGTGGATCCGTCGCAACTGAGATTGCAAGGCCTGAACGAGGCCGGAAGGCCCACTGACACCTTGGGTGCTTCTCAGGGTCTCTAGAAGAGAGTGACCGGAGCCAAAGTGGGCGCGCAAAGCTGAGCTGTTGAAGCGCACATCACAAGCTCTGCACCAGAGAGGGAGAGGCACAGCCAGAGGGGTTCAGAAAAGGGGTCTCAAAGGTCATCACATCAGGTTGAGGCAGCTCTGAAGGAGCTGCACAGCTGAGAGCTCCGGCTTGGCAACTGGAGTGAGCGGTCCACACGAGCGGTGGGCTGTCCTGCATCTTCATCCTTGAGGACGGGTTCGAGGAAGGTGTGGGCTTCTGTTGCTGCATCGTTTCACTTCCTCTTCCGTGGAAGTCATCTGTTCGTGAGGTGTTCTGGTTCGAGTGGGGAAGCATCCTGAAAACACCTGTGTTCTCGCTGTGGGAAGTCATCCTGATAAGCATCTTTGTTCTCGCTTTTAAGAGCGGACCAGAACGATAGGGAAATAGTTCCCCCTGGTCCCCGGCCTGCTGCCTTATTGCCTTGAGAGGGAAGAGCCAGTTGCATGATTGCAGCTTAAAAAGGCAGGGCACAGCAAGAGGAGCAGAAAAGAGGGGGCCAGCCATTCTCTTGGGTAAGGGGCAGTTTTTGCTCGCCAGGGGAACGGGGTATTGAACACAGCCCAACTGGCTTAATCTTCAGCAATCTGCAGCCCAAGAAAAAGGGTGGTGGCGGATCAACACCCTCGTGGCCTCTGAAGAGTGCAGCTTTCAACAAAGATCTGAGGAGAACAGAAAGCAGGGTGTTATATTAAATCAGAAAGACTGAGGCCCTGTTTACACGGACACTGTGTGGGGGAAATGCAACTTTTGGGTATGTTAATTAGGTTGAAAGTTTTGCGTTGACATGGGCGAATTCTGTGGATACGACTCTCTCCCCCCCACCCCCCGTACTCATGAATTTACTGTAGTTACCATGCTGGGCCTGTAGATGGCGCTGTGATCTTTGGAACCTTCACTACTGCGCATGCGTGCCACTGCTGCCTGAGGTAAACAGAGCACACGAGGCAGCCTGTTTTCCTCTCTGGCTAAAAGTTCAGCTACTACAAGTTGTTGTCAACAAGTTAACAACAAGTTAAAGCTGGAATTTGGATAAGAGTCAACAGATCTGACACCAAGTGGACCGCTTCATCTGCGCACCAGTTGCTGACTGGACCGGAACCGAGTCAACATGTCTGACTTTAGTCCGTGAGAATCAGCTGATTTACAGCAGCGCTACAAGGTAAACCATGTTCTTAATAATGTTTCTTGTGTTTCATCACAGAACAACCAACTGAGGTTTTATTTTTATTTTTTTCCTGCGAGGTCGAAGCTGTTCCACGAAGCGGACCGGCGGTTCGGATCTGGGTCCAGTGTCCACCAGGATGAACAACAGAGTCCAGTTCATTAAAGTTCGGTTAACGTGTTTTTAAAAGTGTTCAATTTAATTCTCAGTGTTTGTGACATGAGTTTGTGGTGTTGAATAAATAAATAAATTAAAAATCAACCTGGTGTCTTCATTTTCAACATGCAGCATGTTAGGCATGACGTAACGAGTCCAGATAGCTTCATTTAGCTCAGATAAATGTAAATATCTCCCACGCTAACATAAATACTGTTTATTATTGTTAAACTGTTAATATATAGCACATTTAGTATGTTATAGTGCAGCGTGACACGTGAAATGTCCGACTGCCTCGTTAACAGACAACTGGATCCAGGCAGCTGGCTCTCTTCCAACACAGATGCAGGTAAGGTGTAGAATAATTAAATATGAGAATCAAAATATATTCCATCAGCTATAGTTCAGAAAGTGGTGCGTGTGTCCACTGTCCAGTCCACCGCCATTGTTAAAATGCCGGCTGTCTGCGCGTGCGTGCTACGTGCATGTGTTCAAACAAAAGCTCCACGGGAGATGTTTACATTATCAACGGGGGGTCTGCGAAAAACTTCCACCTGGGTTCAAAAACCATCGGAGTCATCGAGGGGGGCCAGCAGCGTCGTGTAGGCGATAAGCAAAGTCGCAAAGAGAAAGTAGCGGTTACACTCAAAATACGCGCCGTGTAAACTGGCCCTGAAACAGTGTTTTAAATTTTACAGGTGTTTCCATTTTTGCATTTTAAAATCATCAAGTGTTTAGGTCATTCACTAATATTGTATGCTTTAAATTTTAAATCTCACATTTTAAAGAACACACATTTAAAATTAGAGGTTAGATTTCACTTTTAGTGTTAAATTAGTGATACATTTTATGCTTGATTACTACTTTTCTCTTAGAGTTGATTTAGCTGTCAACCAGTGGCTGCTATATTTTAAATTTTTTAGTCACATTCAACATTTTTACTTCTTTCCTAAAATTAGCGGTCAACACAACAACACATACTTTAATTTATAGCCAGGTCTAATTTTCAAGAGTTTGGAGTTACATTTTTCAATTTCAGTGTTAAAAACAAAGAAGTGTTAAGGGTTTTGATCTATTTCTTATTTCTGGTTTACATTCATTGGGAGAGTGAGGTGTTCATTATAAGACTGTATTCCCTTACAGGTACGGATCCAGTGATTTCCTGTGTAAAGAAAAAAGAAAAGAGAAAAAGAAGATTTTGTTAACTGTGCATGCGTTTGGTGTTTGGACTTTCAACACAGATTTTATCATATGTATTCACCTTTTCAGGTTCTGCAGATTTAACTGAGAAAGGGAAATTTGTGTTTATGTTGTGTTTCATCACATTTCAGGGTTCAAAGTTTGACACTGTAGAGGATTTCGAACTAGGTCAAGCATGGCTGAGGGGCAGAAGAGGCTAATTGTGGCAGGAGGTGTGGGGTCATTGATTATCGTTTCCATCATTCTGTTGTTGGAGTATTTCTGTGTGATACCAGGTCGTCCGAGCTGTCATCCCGTACCTCATCAGAGGGACAAGAGGGATGTCCTCATGCAGGGGGCGTGGACCTAAGTACAGGAGGCTGGTCATCTGTCGTTGAATTTGTCTGAAATTTTTCGGAGGAACTCTTGGTACAGCTATGCTCAGTTCTTGGCCAGAGGGCGCCACAAGGCAGGGTCTTATATCTGTACCCCACTTCCTGTTGCCGAATCACAGCTGTATTAAACCTCTTGACCGGATGTTGTCCTTCTGTGTTCTGCAGATTAGCTCCAGAGGATTCTTCAGGGAGCATCTGCAATGTCAGCCTAAGTGGTGCAAATTGAGTACATTATCACAGCCGATGGTGTTAGCTCAATTTGTTGATTGGCCATCCAATGGACAGTTTCCTGTCTGTGTGCACCGCATCCATCATCAGGACTCATACCAGGTGATAGTGGGGTCACTCCCTGAGGAGAGGTGCCGAGCGGTATACCACCCAGGTAGGGAATTCATGGGTGTGCCTGGCAGTAATGGCACATATCCGGTCGAGGCTCTGGACTGGCTGTGTGGACATCAGGTACTTCTGACCTTGCCAGCAAACTGGACTGGGTGCTGTGCACCTGTTGCGGTTACAGACGAGTTGTACCTGGTGTCTTTGAGTAACGGTTCTCATTATGTGGGACGGTCAAAGACTTCTGACGTCAGTCAGCTCGAGTCTTCTTGGGGTTCAGAGGTCCCAGTGGAATGGAAGCGTGGCTTCTTCCCGGGATCAAAAGTCGGAGATCACCTGTTGCGCATGGAAGCTTTAGATTACCACTTTGGGATGTTCATTTATGAATCGGTACAGACGTTAGGGACCACCTCTGCAGAGCTGTGGCCCCTACGTGTTGTGTCTTTACATCATAAATTACTGTTGGATTTGTTCACGACGTCTGGAAATGGAGTGTGTGAGATGATTGATAAGAACACCTGCTGTACCTATATACCTGATGTGTCTGTTTCAGATCCACAGGTCAGGGTGACAGCGGCCCTGCGCCATCTGAGAGAGCTTCAGAAGCATCAGACGGAGGTGGCGCATACAGGGCTGTGGCATGCACTGTCTTGGTTCACGAGGGGGTCATGGCCTCAGGTGATGGTCAAGCTCTTGGCCTTGCCGCTGGGGTTTTTTGTGCTGTTCTGCCTATTTATGGGGTGTGTGACACCTTGTGCACGAGTGAGGATCTTAAAAATGATTGCTCCTAGGGAGGCGGATGATGTTGGGACGGTGTTTCCCTTGGTGCAGGCTAGGTGCAGACCATCGCCTGCAGCACGAACTCACCTGTATTTGGCAGAGAGCAGATACCTGTAGTGGCAGGGTGGTGTTTGGAGATGGAATGGAGAGGTGTTGCATTTGTCCTAATGACGTTAATTCTCAAGTGATCTTGTTGTTTTTGGGTGTGTTTCATGGTTTTGGATTTTGTTTTGATGATTAATAATGGGGTCAATTCGGGGTTAGTTTGGGATGTTGTTTTGAATGGTTGATTTTGGAGTCAGAGAGAGGCCAGACGCTGTTCACTGCCAGATGTGAAGGATCACATGTATTTGGCTGAGTCCAGATACCTGGAGTGTTGATGAGGGGTCGGGCAGAGCACTCCAAGGGGGGAGTTGAGGTGGTGATTGCGTTTGTTCTTTTATGATTTGGTGGATTGGGTTTTTATAGATTGTAGCGTGTGATTATTATTTTGGTGTTTAGTTAGTGATTAGTTTTGGAGTCAGATGGAGGTTGGATCAGATTTACTTGATTTTTGTTTTGATATGATGTTGGGATGGGGGTCCTCGTCAGGGGGTCCAACTGGAGTTGTGCTGGTGGTGTTGACCTATCTTTGATAGGTCAAGAGAGGGAAGTGAAGGATAAATCACAGTTATATACGCTATTATGATTAAACCTACACTACAAGTGTTCTCATTCACAACTGTGTTTCATGTAATCACAAAGGTTTTACACAAGCATGTTTAGGTGTACACGTGTTAATCTGACCGGAGCAGTCAGATGGGCTGGAAGCAGACCTGGAGTCACGAAACAACTCTTTGAGGCCAAACAACTCTGCATCTAAACACATTCCGGGGGAAGGGCACGCAGGCACATAAATTGGCAGATCTAAGAACAGGTACATTTATATTATAGCACACACATCAGAAATGCACTTAGTGCATGACACAGAATGTTCACAGGATAAATATAAATGTAAACAGAGCAAATTAGACTTGTTTGAATCTAAACTCTTTTTAAACTCAAACAAAGAGGCACACACACACAAATCTAAAGCAGGTCACCAGCAGAGACCTTGGGCCTGCTATAAATCTCAGTTGCTCAGGCAACCATCCTTATCAGGAGGCTGGCCAATGAGACAACAGGAGAAGCCCAAAACATTTTATGATATCACATACCAAGGCAGCAGGGTGATGTGGCATTCTGGAGACGACTTCGACGCGACAGGTCTGCTCTTCCTGAATCTCTGGTCCGTGTGCACACAGATCTAGAAATAAATGCCATAATGTCTGCTTAATCTGTAACCTGTATCTTTTCAACAAATTCTATTTTCCTCAAGAGACGCCTGGCTCATTTGAACACCCAAACTGATTCCTTCAGAACGTAGATCGATCGGTAAATTGAGAGCTTTGCCTTTTGACTCAGCTCTCTCTCTTCACCACAACAGACCGGTACAGCAGCTCAAGACCATGGCCTCGGATTTGGAGGAACTGATCCTCATCCCGGCCGCATCACATTCAGCTGCAAACTGCTCCAGCGAAAGCTGTAGATCACGATCTGATGAAGCCAATAGGACCACATCATCTGCAAAAAACAGAGAAGCGATTCTAAGGCCACCAAAACGGATCCTCTCAACACCTTGGCTGCGCCTAGAAATTCTGTCCATAAAAGTTATGAACAGAATCGGTGACAAAGGGCAACCTTGGCGGAGTCCAACTCTCACCGGAAACGAGCCTGACTTACTGCCAGCGATGCGGACCATGCTCTGACACCGGTCGTACAGGGACCTAACAGCCCATATCAAAGGGCCTGGTACCCCATACTCCCGGAGTACCCCCCACAGAACCCCCCGAGGGACGCGGTCGAATGCCTTTTCCAAGTCCACAAAGCACATGTAAACTGGTTGGGCAAACTCCCACGCACCCTCCAGGACCCTGCTGAGGGTGTAGAGCTGGTCTAGTGTTCCACGACCAGGACGAAAACCACATTGCTCCTCCTGAATCCGAGGTTCGACTATCCGACGGACCCTCCTCTCCAGAACCCCTGAATAGACCTTACCAGGGAGGCTTAAGAGTGTGATCCCTCTATAGTTGGAACACACCCTACGGTCCCCCTTTTTGAATAGGGGAACCACCACCCCAGTCTGCCAATCCAAGGGAACTGCCCCCGATGTCCACGCGATATTGCAGAGTCGCGTAAGCCAACACAACCCCACAACATCCAGAGCCCTAAGGAACTCAGGACGAATCTCATCCACCCCCGGAGCCCTGCCACCACGGAGCTTTTTAACCACCTTGGCGACCTCAGCACCAGAGATTGGAGAGCCCGACCCAAAGTCCCCAGGCTCCGCTTCCTCAGTGGAAGACGTGCCAGTAGGATTGAGGAGGTCTTCGAAGTATTCCGCCCACCGACTCACAACATCCCGAGTTGAGGTTAACAGCACGCCATCCCCACCATAAATGGTGTTGGTCGCGTACCGCTTCTCACAGACTGGAGAACTTGCCGCAGTGTAAGCATCTTGAACTTGAAAGTTTTAATTCTTTTATTGAGAGTCCTGAGATCTAGAATCGGTCTCAAGGAACGGTCCTTTTTGGGCACCAGGAAGTACTTGCTGTAGTGGCCAGAGCGTAGTTTGCATCCTGAGACCAAACTAATCACTCCCTTTTGCAGCATCGTTGAAACTTCCTCCCTCAGCACGTGTGCGCGTGCAGGGTTGATCTTAGATTGCAACACCCCTGAGAAACGGGGCGGTCTCTTTGAGAACTGCAACTTGAGCCCGTGACGTATTGTTGTCATGACCCAATCATTTGGTAGACATGCCTCCCAGGCCTGCGCATGCGCGCTAAGCCTGGATGGCATGTTGAATTGCTGCTCCATGAGTTTCAGCGCTGAAGGGGTGACCTTTGACCCCTCTCGCGCCTTTTCGAGCAGACTGCTCGACCAATTAGAAGATATCGCGAGATCAGGCCATCTCTGGCGGATCTCCTGTATCTTGCTGTGGTTCATAGTTTGACCGTGAGGTCTGGGTTTTATAAAGATGGGACTCGAGTCAAGAACAGGGCAGTCTGTGCTTTGGTACTTTTATTTTTGTACATGTCTGAAACATTGTCTGTTTTGTTTACATATACAGTAAGCGAGTCGTATTTGGTGTGCGCACACATGTCACCAGCTCCTCGTAGTTTTTTACGAGCAGAGACTGGGATCAGAAAGTTAGGTTCCCGTACCTCGTGGGCGGGCGAACCTGTAAAATTATCAGTTCATCCTGGTTCATCAGGTCCGGAACTGGTTTCCGTAGGAAGAGGTCGAAGCAGCACTCGGACAGTACTGAGAAGCCTCACAGTCCCAGCGGGTCTCTTTCGTGGTAGACCACGTGTGTTTTCCTTTGGTGGGGTGAATTTTTTCCTTGGCAAACCCTCGCAGAGGGCGTCCGCTTGTTTGCGTCTTTGTTCCAGCCTTGTCTGGACACGTTCCAGGGCTTTTCCAAAGAGTCCCGTCGACTCGATCGGGTGCTGTAGGAAAGTGGACCTCTGGTTCTCCGGGAGGTCCGACAGTCCCGCCAGCCTCGTAGCCTGTTGGCGAGGCGTGGGGTCCGGCCACGTGACCTGCAAGGCATCAGCGGCCCTATGGCACAGGTCGAACAGTGCAGGTACCGACAAGTCCGGTTCCGGAAGGTTTTGCGCCAGGTTCTGGAAGGAATGAACAGTTTCTCCCTTGTCACCGTATTCTGCGTCTATGTCGGACACTTCTGGCGTCGAGTCCTCGACGGCAAGTGAGGAGTCCGACGCATTGTCCTCCCCGACTCGGCCACTGCACTCCAAGTCCATGTTTTCAGGCTCCGGTTCTGGAGCAGGCAGGTTAGTGCAACGTGCGACCTTCATAGCCGCGGTCCTTGCCATAGATTTGGCCAACGTATCCGTGCGGCGTTTCCTCACTGTGGCCGTCAATCGACGACAGTGGGGGCAGGAGTGGGGGATTCTAGCGCTTTCCTCGCGTGCAAGATCCCTAGGCAGACGGGACAGGCCTCGTGGGTGTCCGTCGCCGAAAGGGAGTAGCCGCATCCGCTTGGGCATGGGCGCGAGCAAGGACTCGTCGTCCTGGTTTTCTTCTTCTTTGTCCTCCGTTTTCCCTTCTCGGGAGCCATGTCCGGAGACGAGAAGAGTAGAAGTTGGTCCTAGTTTCCTTTTGTTCGAAGCCGTCTTCTCCGTCGTCTTGCTTTCGCTAGTAGACTGCTAGAGATTAGCAGAAGGTTGTGACGCAGTTAGCGTCGTCGAGCGAAGCTGCGGAAAAAGAAGAAAACTTCGAGGTAAGTAGAAAAATGCTGGACTAGCTTTCGCCAGCCCAGCAGTACGCAGGAAAATTTTCTCTGTATGCTCAGTGTAGGGAGCAAGCTCACCTCAATTAAGCGACGCGACAACAGAGAAGTCCCGCGATGTTCAGGTGTTTCAGCGAGGTGAAGGGCAAAAAAGAGAAAGTTGGAGGGGCGTCAGTCGCTTAAGTACCTAAAAGGCGGTACCTCTGGCGCGGGGTGACACCCCCTGCCGTAAAAGGCGTGAATGTATTCCTTCAGGTAATCGTGCGGGGGTGCAATTCCCATAGCAAGTATGTTGCACCGAGAGACCAAACTGAAAGGGAACTCGCCGAGGCAGTCCGGAGCTGGGATCCTGGCGGGACCAATCCAGTTCCTCCGTTATACCTGTCTTTGCAGTGGCTGGACACATACATTAAACACCGGGGGACGACTACAAACATTACAACAGCCGACATAACGGACTCACAAATCGAGGTAATGGAGCCTATCATTATATTAAATCCGTTTGTCCTGATAAAACATGCAGTGGGAGTGCGCGTGACGTATGCAGTGGGAGGGAAGAGGGAGGGATTACTATAATGTATCCCCCACGTCTTTCCAAGTATAAACACTCAATGCGGTCGGTGACACACACACAATTACGTCATCGCTGGGCCGCAGCCACACGTCTTGCATGAAGTATAAACAAAGCTTTAGAGTCATGGTACGTCCACACCTAACAGCGTTTCAACGGCAGGAGCGTCCAGTTTACATGCAAAGTCAATGGGGGACGCGCCTCCAGCCGCGTCTTGGCGTCGGGCGTCACGTCACGTGCGTGTTGAGCGTGCTGGAAAGCGTTTTCCGTGCACGTGAACCCGCGTCAGCCTCCAAAGCACGCCTTGAACATGTTGATGATTTCGCCGTTCAAACATTCAAACGCCGTTCAACTCTCCCTGATTGGTTGATCAGGGAGAGTCGGGGGGAGGAGAGTCCCTATGTGACGCGGAAACGAGGGGACGGGGGTATTGCGCAACTATGTGACGTATTGTTTGTGGGACACAGAAAAGACCCGCGAGGTCGTGTACTATGGAAGAGAAACTCATTGTAGCTGTGTGTTCGCGACAAGTCCTTTACAACCAGTCAAGTCTGCTCTACAGAGACAGGAATAATAAGCTCCTTGCCTGGCGGAGTGCAGTGAGGAACTCGGTATACCGGTAAGCTCCCCCCCCCCCGCCGCCACACCGCCGCAGCTTCGCGTTCTGGTCTGGACACCACTGTGGGTCCAGTGCGTCCACTTGCGTGCGTGACGAGCTTTTTGGAAGTTGAAACGCTGCTAGGTGTAGACATACCATTAGGGTGTCAGCTTCACACAACTTCTGTCCTGTAGTATTGCTACAAGTATTATTACTTACCTTTGCTTTTCTTGTTTCTGGTCATCCTGTCTCCTCGGATCCAGTCCCGTCCTGGTTCTCTTTGGTCCAGTCATCCTCCTCCTCGTGCCTTACCTTCCAGCCAGTTGCCAGCTTCACCTGTCCTTCCTGTTCAGCCTGGCCCACACACCTGGGGATCCCCCTGATCCATTCAGTGCAACCTCTTCTCATCCATCCTGTTAGAGATACATACCAGATCATTATCACACCCAAGAACCTAAAGCCAGACCCACCTGACCATCTCTCCTCCTCAGGAGTTCCAGAGGACTGTATCACTGTAAATAATAAACACTGTTACCTTTTTCATCCTGAGTCTTGTCTCAGTCCAGGTCTCGTAAAAACCTGGGTTCCTCGAGATCTAACAGAAAGAGTGGCCTGATGATGTTGATGATGATGACATCATCAGGTCAGGACTCTGTGGTCTACACTCATCTCCAGGCCAGCGGTCACTCTTTCAGGGATGAAGATGTTCACATCCTTGATAGAGAGGAACGATGGTTTGAGAGAGGAGTAAAGGAGGCCATCTTTGTGAAAAGAAACCGTCCATCATTAAACAGAGGTGGAGGCCTCCGTGTTAGGGAGGTGCTATTTATAAGACTGAGTTAAGTGCAGCTCCTCAAACTGACTAAATCTTTTGGATAAAATGTGTAATGTTTCAACAATTTATTTTTTATTTTTATGTTTATGTTTATTAAATTTGTTCTTTTTTTTTACAAAAGAAACAATACAAGACAATCTCATAAATGATAGTGTACAAAATATAAAAAAATGAAAGGTAGCAGAAAGAAGAATAAATCTTATTATATCTGCCCCTTACTTCCAACAATCAGATTAAACAACAATAATCAACCATGTAAACAATAATAATCTTCAACCAACTTTTTCCAACAATCAGATTAAACAATAATAATCTTCAACCAACAGTACAAAATGACTAACTCTTTCTAATTTTCTAACTAATACAATACACATTACGCTATTTCATATATTTTTTTTAACACATTTGTTTTGATCATTTTCTTAAATGTAAACATTGACTTGGCATTTTTAACTACATTCTCCAAGCCATTCCATAATCTAATTCCCTGGATTGAGGTAGAACGTCCCTTCAAACTAGTTCTGAATTGTGGTTTTACAAACATCTCTGTCCCCTTAAGATTATAACAACTTTGTCTTTTAACAAAATGCATTTGGATATTTAAAGGTAATGCATTATTTTGAGCCCTATACATAACTGATAAAATATTATAGTCTACCAAATCATGGAACTTCAATAACTTTAGTTGATAAAATAATGTACTTGATGGATGACGGTAATGTTTTCTAGTGATAATTCTTACAGCTCTTTTCTGTAATACAAAAATAGGCTTTGTGATTGTTTTACACGCATTCCCCCAAACATCAATACAATAGATTAAGTGTGGAACATTGGCCCTCATTCACGAAAATGTTCGTATTTTTATCCTAAATTTCTCCTACTTTTGTTCGTACGAAGCGTTCGTACGAACATGCCACGTCAGATTCAACAAAGTCTTCTATCCTCAAGAAAAGTGTGTAAATGGCTGCGTAAATTTAATGAATCCCACCTGTTCTATCAACCTGCGCGTGCTCGCGGAGAGGTCATTTACATAATTCCCACCCCTCAAAACACCATATAAGGCCACGTTTCCTGCCTTTTGACAGCAGGAAGTGTCCATTCATTCAAACTCAAGAAGTAAAAGGAGGAACTTCACGCGTTCGGAGATCTGCTCTCAGTCGCGCTGTGGCGCACCGCTACCCCCCACCCCCCGCAAGTGTCGGATGGTCAAATATTTTTAATTTTAGTGTACTGTGTTACATTATAGTTTCACTTATTCAGAAGAGCTGTGGCGCACCGCTACCCCCCACCCCCCCGCAAGTGTCGGATGTGTTTTTGAACAGAAGCATTTTAAAATGTCTCGAAACTACAGTTAACTTCATATTAATATTGTAGTGCATATGTTTTGTCTCCCGTGGGTCGTACAGTATCAGAAATCAAGAATAAATGGTTTGATCTGAAAATGGCTTCAAACAAACGTCTCGCCGCAGCACGGACAGGAGGTGGTCAAGGAATAGTCTGAGATGGATGGACAATAAATGCCACGCTGCAAGACGCGTGCCAACATGTTTTGCAGCACAAATGAGTCATGCGCGCTCCTCCATCGCGCAACCACATTCTGCAGGTTATATTTCGAATCAGATATAATAATCTATTGCTCCGATGGTGTTTGGCACAGCAGTCCAGCAATAGCATGAAGATCAGTCTTAATTCGTACTTGTTCTGCGGCGGTGTATGGGAATTTTATGTACCTGGGTGTTAATATGAGGAGGGCTTTGATGACCAAGGGGAGCGCACGACTCACTGAAGCCTGCGCGACACACCAGACAAATTAAACTTAAAATTATAATTCTAATTCAAACAGAATAACCTATTGTCAAGAATAATTATGGTGCGTGATTTTTTTAAACCCAAAATATTTTCTAAATAACGAAATATGAAGTTATTAGTGAAGGAAATCCATCTGGATAACAGCGGACCGACTGCTCGTAAAATATACGACAGGTCTGGACCACACGTAAATTTTGTTCGTATCTGAAAAAAATCCTAGGATACGAAAACATTGTTGAATGCCACAAATGATCCTAAATCACTCGTACGCACAGTTTAAGAACAAATCTGTGCGTACGAACGGTTCGTGAATGAGGGCCAATGATTGTGTTATACAACAAATACAGAGCTTTATCATTCAATAGGTCTCTGACTTTGTACAGTACTGCAATCGATTTAGCTATTTTTATTCTTACAGAATTTATGTGTTGTTTCCATGTCAGTTTGTCATCAATGATAACACCCAAAAACTTCACCTCACTCACTCTACAAATCTCAACATCCTCAATTTTGAGTGGAACATCAACAGTTTTCTTTTTATTACCGAATATCATGTAATTAGTTTTTTCTAGATTTAATGATAATTTATTTATTTTAAACCAAGTTTGTATCTTGACAAATTCTGTCTTTATCAATTCCAACATTTGTTCTATATCTTCACCTAAACAGAAAAAAGTGGTATCATCAGCAAAAAGTACACATTTAAGGAGTCCTGACACATTTACCAAGTCATTCACATATAAAATAAAAAGCTTTGGTCCAAGTACAGAGCCTTGGGGAACTCCACATGTGATATTACAGAGGTCAGATCTTACATCATTTATTTGTACAAATTGTTTCCTATCTTTTAAGTAGCTAGATACCCACTGTAATGCTGGTCCTCTAATACCATATTTGTTCAGTTTTTCAAGGAGAATGGTGTGATCAATAGTATCGAATGCTTTTTTTAAATCAACAAAAATACTGATACAATATTGTTTTTGATCGACAGCAGTAGTTATTTGTTCCATTAATTCCATGAGAGCCATTGATGTAGAGTTTTTTTATCTAAACCCATACTGACTGTTGCTTAGAATATTTTGTTTATCTATAAATTGATCTAGTCTGTTTACAAATAGTTTTTCAAGAATTTTTGAAAACTGTGGTAACAAGGATATAGGTCTATAATTGTTGAATACACATTTATCACCATTTTTAAAAAGAGGAACGACCTTAGCTACTTTCATATTATCTGGAAATATTCCTGTTGAAAATGATAAGTTACATATGTATGTGAACGGCTCAATAACATGGCTCATTATGTCCTTTACAAACATCATATCCATGTCCACCCAGTCTTTTGATCTCTTGTCTGTAAGATGTTTTACTACATTCATTATTTCCTCTTTGTTAGTTCCATTTAGAAAAATACTATTTGCACAACCTGTAATTGAGTGGATCACATTTTTATCTACTTTTGGTATTTTAGCTGCAAGGCTTGATCCAACATTCACAAAATATTGATTAAATCCATTTACAATTTCATTTTCATCATGAATTTCATCGTTGTCTTTTACAAAATATTTTGAAATACCAGTTTTTGCTTTATGATTCTTCAGGACACTATTCATTACTCGCCATGTTGCTTTCATATCACCATTACTTTTATCTAATAATTTACTATAATATTCTTTCTTATGTTTCCTTATAATCCCTACTAATTTATTTTTATACTTTTTATATTTTTCTTCAGCGCTCTGACTTCGCAATTTCAAGAAACATGAATACAAATAATTCTTTTTTTTACAAGCATTTCTCAACCCTTTTGTCATCCATGGTTGATCAATCGTATTTCTCTTTGTGTAATTTGTTTGCACACAATTCTTTTCATACAGAGCTTCCAAGATATTCATAAACTCATCATATGCTCTGTTTGCATCATCAACATACACATCATTCCAGTCTTGTTTATCTAGATCCTCTTTCAATTTTTCCAAAACTTTTTTTGACGTGTTTATGATCTTTTTCTTCATTGTGACTGCTTTTGTGATGCTTTGATCATTTTTATAGATTGTGAAAACTGGTAAATGATCACTTAAGTCGGTCGTTAAGATACCACCTATCACGTCCCCATTTGTTATATTTGTGAAAATATTATCAATTATTGTGGCACTATGAGTTGTAATTCTTGTTGGCTTTGATATCATTGGATACATATTTAAACTGTACATTGAGTTTATAAATGTGCTTATGTTATTTGAATCCGTTTTATTTCCCATATCAATGTTAAAGTCTCCACACAAAAAAACATTTTTATTAAAATGAATGACTACGTCAGTCAGACTACTCTGACTGACGAAGCCCTCTGGAGTGAGGGTGAAACGTTTCTACTAAAAAGAAACTGTCCAGATGAACTGATTGAGAATGAGCGGATTTGATACCTGGACTATTGAGAATGAACTTTCTTGTCTTGAACCACTTTGGACATGTCTGCCTGCCTGGGAGGAGTCGACGAGGGACAAGCCCCCAGAAACCATCTTGGCTACAGCAAACTGGTTGGTCCACTTAAGTTGTTTACTTGGTGGGGTAGCTTCAGTTTGCTTTGGACTACTCTGACTGACGAAGCCCTCTGGAGTGAGGGTGAAACGTTTCTACTAAAAAGAAACTGTCCAGATGAACTGATTGAGAATGAGCGGATTTTTATTAAAACTCTTCTCCATTAGCTCCAAGATTTTATCCGTGAATATTTCTATATTTGCTCCTGGTGATCTATATACACAACTTATTATTATGTTTTTATCGTTTTTGTTTATTATTTCTATTGTTATCATTTCCATAATATTATCAACTATTATTGACATTTCACTATTTAATTTACATTTTATTTCATTATTGACAAATAGAGTGACTCCACCACCTTGTAAGCTCCTTTCATTGTGGTGTAAACTTGGTCCAGTGTATTTTTGCCTCTTGTTGGAAAGTTTATGTTTCTGTATGTTTTTGGAAATACAGTACACTCTTTAAATCTGCTTGGTTGAAACCACCAGCCATGAGGAGAAAAGCATCAGGGTGGGCTGTTTGCTGCTCACTGATGTGCAGATATAGTTCATTCAGTGCCTCACCTCTAACTTTTCTGCTGGAGCTTGGAAAAGTGAGTTAGAAAAAATAGAAGTCAAAATAGAGTTAGAAAACAGAAAGATTAGAACTTTAATGTCACTTAAAAAATTTCAAATCAAAGGCATGTCTAATCAATCAATCAATCAATCAATCAATCAATCAATCAATCTTTATTTATAGAGCCCTTTTCAGCAGCCAGAAGGTGCACAAAGTGCTGAACAATATGGAAATAAAACAAACAATAAAAAATAACAATAAAAAACAGCCAGTAAAAATTTAAAACAATTAAGACAATTAAGTCTAAAATAAATAATTGTTTGTAACCTTTCCACTTTTGTTTTAATTTTCATTGTTTAAAGTGTATTCAATGGTATGGAGCACAAACATCAAACAGGCAGTGAGGCACAATAAAAAAAAATGCAATCTTCAAAAACTTTCCAAGTCCACAAATCACTCCCACATTCTCAGACTCCTTCATAAGGATCAGTTTATACATGAAGGGGGACTTTACATAATACTTTGGTAAGTATTTTTTCAATTCAGCATTATCTCTCTAACCCCATCTCATAACATGGTTGTTTCAGTGCAGCCGATTTTGTGTTTAGTTTTGTGTTCAGCGTCAGCAAGGAAAAAGAAGGAAACACAGCAACATAAGTAAAAGAGGGCGTTAAGGACTGTCTACAAATTGCATCAAGCTTTCACATTCAACAACATCAGCAGAACTGTTTTGAGTTGTCCCTAAATGATTTGTGTCTCCTGTTAAAGTGACAGCAGAAGGTAAATTAAAAACATGACAACCATATTTTCTGTAATATAGATCGCACCTGAACATATGTCGCATTGTCCAATTATTGCCAAAGAATTGGAAAAAATCCATGTATAGGTTGCAGTGGTGGGCAACGCTAATCAAAAAATTAGTTCCACAATTTCTAAAACGCTTATTAATTTTTTTAGGTCCACAATTTCAAAAGCACAAATGTCTTATGAAAATTAGGGGAAGCTAATCTAATCCGCTATTTATATTCGACAATTGGTAGCCGGCAGCGTTATGCAATATTTGCACTACATTGCCAACTGAAAAGTAACTAAAATGATCCTAAAAGGATGAAATTACAAAAATCAAAGGATTTATTTAATACTT
The DNA here is from genome assembly GCA_038048925.1 of Garcialebias charrua. NCBI lineage: Eukaryota > Metazoa > Chordata > Actinopteri > Cyprinodontiformes > Rivulidae > Garcialebias > Garcialebias charrua. The sequence continues at coordinate 52,108 of JBBPBX010002375.1, read as the reverse complement.
TACGTACATATATTCTATTCGGCCACGAAATTAACAAAAAAGAGAATGATCTTTTAATCCCTAAAACCACTTTTAAATCTCAAATACACGGGTGTGTCGCCACCGCATTTATACATAAAAGTAACCCAAATACATAAAACTAACGACTCACCGTCGAGTGGTCGACACAAAACACACAATAAAATCCTCCGGCCGCGTTAATTTGGCTTGAAACAGCGGGGTTCTCTGCGGATTTATCCAGCACAACCAGCTAGACACAGAGTTAGCGTCCAGTTCACCTCTGACCCGGAAGATGTCAAGATTCTATAGGCAGTCAACAGATTTAATGAAAAGTAACTAAAATACATAAAACTAACGACTCACCGTCGAGTGGTCGACACAAAACACACAATAAAATCCTCCGGCCGCGTTAATTTGGCTTGAAACAGCGGGGTTCTCTGCGGATTTATCCAAGAAACCCAGCACAACCAGCTAGCCACAGAATTAGCCCCCGAGTTCACCTCTGACCCGGAAGATGTCAAGATGGAATAGTCCATTTTTTAGTAGGGGGATACAGAAATCGACCGGTTTTTGTATTGCGTATTTAATGATCGTTTTCATCGTAACTATAATTATTTTTATGTTAAATGTACATTAACAAGCAGGATCAATGTTAGGGATGTAGGTGACTGGCCGGGGCGCGGCGGGGCCGGTGCCCCTGCTGATTGGGATCCCCAGGCAACGGCATCATTTGCCTACATGGTAGATCCGAGTCTGTTCTCCGCTCTGCTCCCTCCCCCTCCAACCCTCCCTCCTCTCTGCTCTTTACGGTGGGGAAAAAGGTAAAACAAGCAGCTACGGAGCCAGCATAAGAGCTTGTAAATAAGTTTATTGGTTTTTACTGATAGATAATTAGTTATTAGCGGTACTGCATTTTAAATAAAAATAGCACAAATCCGCTTATGAATTATAAAAGTTAGTCAAACCACAAAAACGCTGACAAAAAGTTTAGGTCCGCTGTAAGCGGATTAGCGCTTTAGCGCTCTCTGGCGGTCTGTGCCCAACTTTGATAGGTTGCACCTGAATATAGGTCGCACCTACGTCAAAATGTGGACCGTGTTTAGCTCTGCTGCAAATGTCTCTTCCACAGGAGCGCATAGCAAGGCTTTTAAGAAGATTAACACTTAAAAACAATTATTTATCTGATCAAAATTATAGCAAATATGTGTCTGAGCTAAACTTTTCTTTAATAAATGAATAATTTTAGCAGGATAAACACCTAAAAAAATTTATTTGTTAGCTGACATTATTGTAAGAGTGTGTCTCAGTTTAATTTTTGTTAATAAATGATTACTAATCAGCTTATTTTATAAAAAGCCATAAATAGGTCGCACCTGAATATAGGTCGCAGGGCATGCAAAAATGATAAAAAGCTGCGACCTATATTCCGGAAAATACAGTTTTACAGTGATAGGTTCCTTGGTAGTTAGTGGTCCTGAAAGGAAGATTTGAATTTTCTAACTTTTTAACATTTTTAACAATCCATTGCTTGTTCTCAAACAAAATGATGTCTTTAGCAAAAGCATGTGAGCTATGAAATAAATCAAGGAATCAGAATGCAAATTTTTGTGGACAATTTCCTAACTTGAGGGTTTAAATCTCTATGACCTCTGTTTTTTATTTCAACCTAAGGCACCTGGCAGATTCTGTATCCAGCAAACCATGAACAATCTAAAACACAAACAAGCCTATCCCGGTATATAAAATCCAACAATTTCACTCATTTTTTAACACGTCAGGAAATTTGATTTTGTAAAAGTGTTTATTTGAAAGGCAGCATGTTGCTAATGTTGCTAATGCCTCAGCGACCACAGCAGCTGCATGAGCATCCAGCTGAAGAGTACCAAGCTGAAGCAGCAAATATCAAGTGTTGCGCAAAAATAAGGTCATATTTTTATCTTTTCTCTATGATCCCCATGAATACAACGTGATTTTGTTTTCATTGATAGATAAATATGAGTCTAGACACAATAAGTGAAATAATGCATGAATTGTGAATATACGATGGCACAAAATGCATGCTGGCATCATCCAATTTGGTTTAATTATTCAAGAAAGCCAGCAGTTAAAGTTTAAGATGTTTATTCAAAGTGGTGATCTTAGACCACTAGCTTTATCTCTAACTGAGCATTAGTTGGCCAAAGCACCAAAAACTTTACGGTTTTATTGTGACGGTTGCAAATGTCTTTGGGTTGCGCCTTAGTGATTTCTCTGTTTTGTGGGGAAAAAATAAGCATTGATAGATATAATTTGTCAAACCTAGTTTTTCCTATATTCATCACAGGCGTTTGGGTTGTTGTGGAATGTGCAGCATATGGAACATTCCACCGGTGGAAGAACGATGGGGGAGCATCTCTCAGCATCTCTCCTGAGCTGCACAGCACCATCCTCCTTTAAGGCATGTGTTCTGATGAGTGATTCAGTGTGCCGAAATTGGACCGAAGCTTAACACTGTGACAAGAAAAAACTGAAAGTTATGCACCATAACTCATGTTCCCTGAAGAAGGGAACAAGGTGCAACACGATTGCTATGGGAATCAGCGCCCCCGCGCGGTTACCTGAAGTAATACACTCACGTCTTAACGGCTACGGCATCAGCGTCGCGCCAGAGGCCCCGCCCTCTGGACATTTAAGCGGCTGACGCC
>JBBPBX010002375.1:32420-43745 GCA_038048925.1 Garcialebias charrua | reverse complement strand
GCAATAGTGTGGTGTGTCAATGTAATCATTCCAGCATTCACACGCAAAGGATGCCAGCTTATTTCAAGTGAGAAGTGAGAAGACATTAAATGTAAACATTTTTCTCAAACATGTACAGTACTGGTGTACTTGCTGTAAACGTAACACAACTCTTAACATGTTTTTTAAAGGATGCAATGTTAACTATATTACATTAGAAAAGTATTTGCTAAAATGATTCATTTGTTATGTACAATAGTTGACTGTTAACCTTCTTACAAGGTTAGGTTTTTGTGTGCACTATATCAGTTAATTTTGGATTAAACTACTGTTTCTATCTAAATGTCACTTTTGTCATTATCAAGTTTTTAAAGATCGTTTCCTGTCTATTTCATTATTTGTTTTCATTTACTGTATTTTATTAAAAGTTCTCAAGGTGCTTCATTTGTGAATCAGTAAAGTCTTTGTCAAAAGAAATGTCAAGCTCCAGGTGCTCAGTTGGTGTCCAGATAAACATCTTGCAGCTCAAAAGTCCAAAGCAACATCATTGTTAGCTGGACCTGGAGATGTGGATTTTTAATGCTTAGACTGGACTCTGTGTTTGCCTTAAGGTAAATAAGAAAGTGTCCCAGCTCTCTTAACATAACAGGACCAACCTTGTTACTGTGAAGATACTGATAAGCTTCAGAGCTTTTCAGATTGCTCATCGCTTCGCCATCTGAAGCAACTGTCAACAAAGTAGCTAAGTATGCTAGTAGCTAAGTATGCTAGTAGCTAAACATGCTAGTGTACGTTATTTTCGGCCACTTCTTCAAGTCGTCCTCCCACCCCTCAACAGCTGTAGGTAGCGGTAAAACAATATCTCCACATTTGAGTTGTGATCGTTTGTGTTCCCACATATTTTATGACCTAAAACCTCTGACGAAAACCGGTTAGCGCGTTGCTAGCGTGTAAAAAAAGTGCCGGTTCTGACTTTAGGCGGAAGCCGTTCACATAATTCGCGCAAGGCATCATGGGGGCTAGGAATAAGGTGGATAAAAAAGATGGCTTGAAAGTAAAGCCAGCAAAAAGCTAAAAGTTGTATTTTGTAAAAGGAAAAAGTAGCAATTTGACAGTTAAATAATAATAATAATTAATTCAATTTATAACGCACTTTTCATTACTGAAAATCTCAAAGTGCTACACATATATTGAATGCTACACACATTCATAAACCGGTGGCGGCAGACTACCATGCAAGGTGCTTTCCAGTCCTACCGGGAGCAACTCAGGGTTAAGTGTCTTGCCCAAGGACACAACGACACATGGTGCGGGTCCCGGGAGTCGAACCGCCAACTTTCCGATCGGGAGACGACTGCCATTACCACTACACCACGGCCGCAAATGTAGCAAAAGTCTAGATAAAACCTAAAAGTAATAAAAGACAGGCAGTTATCTGATCAAGTTTACTAAAGCATATTTCAAATGTACCGTAACTAAGTTTTTGAAGGAAAGAAAAATATTTTTAAAAGCTTTTATTTCAATGGGGAAAATATTTAAGTAAAGGTGATACCAAAGCCTCAAGTCATAGCACCCATCTCCTAAACGAAAATAATCAATAGATACACATATATTACTATAATTATTTGAATTGAACCCAATTCAAAATGGTTTCCACATCTAATTGCACTTAGTAAAAAGAAGCATCTCAAACTCTGTGATTTGTAGTGATATTAAGCAAAAATCGGTGTGGTGGTAGCTGAGTCATTCTTGAGACATAGCCAAAGCACAAAAAACAAAAAAAGAATTCTCCCCAAAGTTTTGTTCAAAACATTGGCATGAAAGTAAATATTCCTTTCATAAATGGTAGGCATTAATTTACAGAAAGTTATGTGTTTATTTTCCCAGTTAAACTTTATGCTGTGAGATCAATTTTTTTGCATTTTAGTTGGTTGAAATTCTTTACAAATCTTCTGGATTGTTATGTAAATTGGTTTTATGTTTTACCAAAAAAGTGTTTTATGAATGATTTTTTTGGATTAAAGCAAACTAGTTTTGTTGTGAAAACCAAGATAACAAAATAGATCTTCATACAGACAGTAACTCACATTTATGCACTAAACGACTCTGGATTTTAAAAACACCTTATCTAAAGTTTGTTTCCCAACTTCAGTGACTCAGAAGTGGAAATAAATACCCGGTTGGTGCTAATTTTTATCCATCCATTCATTTTCCACTCCTGCTTTTTCCCATTCAGGGTCATGGGAGGGGCAAGCTTTACGTCTGATGCAAATTTAAAAGTTTGTTATTCAGGCCCTCGTCCACACTCTGGTTGATTCAAACAGGAAAAAAAGAAAGTTAAAATATCAGCTACGTGCCTGGCTTCAGTAAAAGCCTGCATTAGACCTCATGGCTTTTGGATGTATCACAATGTTATGCATACACAAATTCTAACACCACTGGATTCAAAAAATGTTTTAATTTACACTTACAAAGAATTTAATGCTTAGCATTCCTTAAAGGAATGCATAGCTCCAGTCACCTTTCATACCAGAAATTTAGACTAAGATCTTGTGGATTGGAGACAGAGTTATAGTATCTGAGGTATAACGTATTAGTATACAAGTACCATTCATATTTAATATTAAAAATAAGATTACTTAAAAGATAGGAAACAATTTGTACAAATAAATGATGTAAGATCTGACCTCTGTAATATCACATGTGGAGTTCCCCAAGGCTCTGTACTTGGACCAAAGCTTTTTATTTTATATGTGAATGACTTGGTAAATGTGTCAGGACTCCTTAAATGTGTACTTTTTGCTGATGATACCACTTTTTTCTGTTTAGGTGAAGATATAGAACAAATGTTGGAATTGATAAAGACAGAATTTGTCAAGATACAAACTTGGTTTAAAATAAATAAATTATCATTAAATCTAGAGAAAACTAATTACATGATATTCGGTAATAAAAAGAAAACTGTTGATGTCCCACTCAAAATTGAGGATGTTGAGATTTGTAGAGTGAGTGAGGTGAAGTTTTTGGGTGTTATCATTGATGACAAACTGACATGGAAACAACACATAAATTCTGTAAGAATAAAAATAGCTAAATCGATTGCAGTACTGTACAAAGTCAGAGACCTATTGAATGATAAAGCTCTGTATTTGTTGTATAACACAATCATTGTTCCACACTTAATCTATTGCATTGATGTTTGGGGGAATGCGTGTAAAACAATCACAAAACCTATTTTTGTATTACAGAAAAGAGCTGTAAGAATTATCACTAGAAAGCATTACCGTCATCCATCAAGTACATTATTCTATCACCTAAAGTTATTGAAGTTCCATGATTTGGTAGACTATAATATTTTATCAGTTATGTATAGAGCTCAAAATAATGCATTACCTTTAAATATCCAAATGCACTTTGTTAAAAGACAAAGTTGTTATAATCTTAAGGGGACAGAGTTGTTTGTAAAACCACAATTCAGAACCAGTTTGAAGGGACGTTCTACCTCAATCCAGGGAATTAGATTATGGAATGGCTTGGAGAATGTAGTTAAAAATGCCAAGTCAATGTTTACATTTAAAAAAATGATCAAAACAAATGTGTTAAAAAAATATATATGAAATAGCGTAATGTGTATTGTATCAATTAGAAAATTAGAAAGAGTTAGTCATTTTGTACTGTTGGTTGAAGATTATTATTGTTTAATCTGATTGTTGGAAAAAGTTGGTTGAAGATTATTATTGTTTACATGACTGATTATTGTTGTTTAATCTGATTGTTGTAAGTAAGGGGCAGATATAATAAGATTTATTCTTCTTTCTGCTACCTTTCATTTTTTTACATTTTGTACACTATCATTTAATGAGATTGTCTTGTATTGTTTCTTTTGTAAAAAAAATGAACAAATTTAATAAACATAAACATAAACATGTGCAATTTTACAGTGTTCAGAATATGAATCTCGAATGACGCAGCTGCTTTCACACCAGATTTTAGCTTAATACCTGCAAAATTCCCAGACTTGTAGCCATTTTTGCGTTTGCTAAGATTGACAGTTCAAAATTGATGCCGAAAGTGCTGACATTGCTGAATGTTTGTCTGCTAGGAGTTAAGTGAACTTTTGGACTGGCAAGACATGCTTGACATCCAGCAGCTTCAGCACCATCAACAAAAGGTTTATATGTACTTAGATTGTTGGCATTGTAACTCTGGCGTTATTAAATTGTTAAAACAGCGACAAGCTATGTGAATGGTTAACAAATGGGAAATGTTAGCTAGGCAATCTTTCACGTGATATGTCATTTTTAGGAATTGCAGGCAGTTGTGTTTTGTGTTTGTAGATTGGTCTCTCCAGGTCGGAAGTGAAGTTCTGCCTCAAGTGGAAGAGTTCAAGTGTCTTGGAATTTTGTTGACAAGGGAGGGGAGAATGTAGTGTAAGACTGACAGACAGATTGATGTTGCTTCTACAGTATTGCGGACTCTGTCGGTCTGTTTTGGGGAAGAGTGAGCTGAGGCAAGCTCTTTGTTTACCAGTTGGTCTACATTCCTATGTTCCACCTACGGTCATGAACTTCGGGTAGTGACCAAAAAACGAGATTGCAGATACTAGTTGTTTAAATGAGTTTTATCTGTAGGGTGGCTGGTCTCTACTTTAGAGAAAGGGTTAGAAGTTCAGTTGTCCAAGAGAGACTCAGAATAAGGCTGCTTGTCTTCCTTGAGATGAGCCAGTTGAGGTGGTTATGGTATCTGGTAAGGATGCCCTTTGGGCATCTCCCTAGGGAGGTTTTTCGTACATGTCAAATTAACTAGAGTTTCGGTGGAAGACCCAGGACACTTTAAAGAGACTATAGCTATGTTGACGTGTGCAAAATTCTTTGATTGGATTGAAATGTATTTGGATAAAGTAATCCAAATATATAATTTACATGGGCACAATCTGTTCACGACAAGCTTTTGCATGCAGAGGGCTATTCAGAATAGAAGTACTGACATGCGCAGAGTGGTAAACGTTCCTTAAAAAAACTACAGAAGAAAAAGTTCTACTTCCGTGATGAACGTTAACAAACCTGAGTGCCCAAAATGGACCTGTGACATGTTTTAATGACGGCGGAGACGTTACTGCACTCCCTGACTGAGCTACAGGTAATACAGATCATTTTAAACTCTTTCAAAGTTTCTAATAGAAATCTTGTACTGTATTGCACACTGACCAGGTTTGCTTCTCCGACAAATTGGCATTAGCCAGGCGGAAATACGTGAGGTAGACATACTGTAGGTCACACATGTGCAGTCAGGTCAGTTTTCCACGATCAGATTAAAATGATCAGATTAAGTGTTTCATGCACACCGTTCGGATTATGAATCGACATAAACCCCCTCTCTCAATTGGATAAAAAAATAATTCGGATCGAGCTGAATCAACAAAGAATAATCCGAATAGGGTGTTACCATGACACATTTTTATTCCGAATGACCATTTAATCCAATTGCTTTTGTCCATGTAAACAAAGCTTATGTCTCTCTGCTGGCCTAGTAATGCCTTGGACTCCTCTCAAAAGAGCTATAAGAGGTGGCTGTGAAATGAGATGCCTGTGCCTCCCAGCTCAAGCTGCTCCCACCACAACCCGATTCCAGAACAAGCAAAATATAATGGATGGATGGATGGATGGAGTTGTGTTAAAAACTTAGAGAATTATATAAAAGAGAACCTTGTGTGTCTAGCCATCAGCCTTGCCAAGAAAAGGATGTCTGCCTCTTTTCTCCATTTTCTGTGTGCTATACAGTACTGTTGTCTTATATACTATATATGGTATCTTATACACTGAAAACTGTTAGACAGAACATCCCTTCATTGTGACTTAACTATCCCTTTGAGGTTTTCTAAGAAGTGCTTCAGTTTAGGCGATAAAATAGATGAAGAAAGGGCATCAGTCTGCCGCCACCTGGCATACTCCTCTGTCTACTTCTCTGTCCAAGTCTGCTGCTTGTCTGTCACTCAGAATGACCCATTTCATCCCCTAAAGCGACGCCCAACACTACGCCAAGTGGCCCACTGTGGCCCATAACTAGCTAATGATGTCACCTAGGCTTGAGGACTCTTCATTAAAGTTGGATCAATCTGGAAATAAAGCGAGGCAGAGTTCCAGGACTACAGTCAAAAATGCCAGGACAGGAAGGACAAATGTCTATCCATTACACCTCGAAATATCATGTGTCGTTGTGCGTTGTATTTCACACCACTGAAGAAAAAAACGAAACCAAATAATTTACAGTTGAAATGGAGAACATGAAAATGGGTCTCTCTTCCCTACAGTTACATATTTCCATTTTCAAGCTGAACTGGGGAAAAAAAAGAAGAAAAAAAAACCTTGTTGAGTGAGCCATGTTAACATTTCTCCTTGTTAAAAAAAAGGTCAGCGTTTGGTAAAGCGTGCTGTTTAATACAGCCATACAGAGTCTTTCTTTTCTTTCTGTCTCTTCCGGCTGGTGTTTGCCAGAGATAAGAGATTCGCAGACGAGTGTCTCTGTCTGCATGTCGGCACAAAGTACACACCCCGGTGACCGTGTCATTCATCTCTCCATGTAGCTCTGTGTGTGTCAGCATGTGATCTTGTATCCCTAACTCGTGATGGATTTAGTCCTCAGTGGAGAATTTTCAGACCTTCAGTTAAAGGCCTAACATTATTAAAACAAATGCATATTGACCACCCCATGATAGCACCGTAAGTATAGCTGTTGCCTCTCAGTGAGCAGGTCGCTGGATTGAATCTCGGCTGGGGATCTTTCTGTGTGGAGTTTGCATGTTCTCTCTGTGCATGTGCAGGTTTTCTACTGGTATTCAAGACAGTTTCCTCCCACAGACCAAAACCATGCATGTTAGTCTGATTGGTAACTCGAAATTATCTCTAGGTGTGAGTGAGAGAGTGAATGGTTTGTCTTGTTTGTCTTTATGTGGCCCTGTGATGGACTGGAGACCTGTCCAGGGTGTCCCCCATCTCTTGCACAGAGTTGGTGGAAATCGGGCACCAGTGACCCCCATGACCTGAAAAGTAAGAAGCGGGTAAATACTGTATAATGGATGAATGGATACTGTCCAATCTGTTTAATGACATAGTTTAAATTCAAGATAGCTGTCACAGCCACACCTTCAAAGATGTGGGGGATCTCCGATTTCTTGCACATATTTGCCTCAATATGTTGTTTCTCCATTCTGCTAAAAGTTGTTATTTGTGATGTGAAAACTTCTAATTAACTACTTGTAAAAAAATAATGTTTTTTTTTTAAACATTTTTTTTACCTATGGACATCATCATTATTTTTACCAGAGCAATACATTCTGTGGTGAGGATGTACATCATTTGGAGTGGAGACTGAAACATAAGGAGTCAGGGCAAAAAAGTTATAACGTGACAATAAAGTTATATTTTGTATACATTTTTTTTTTTTCATTCAACCATTATTTAAACAGATAAGTCACAATGAGCCTCGAAGACTCATTTACAAGTGAGATCTGTTGGACAGACAATAACAGTGGTGAAAAATGACACATAGGGTTTGGGGACAAAAAAAAAATCAAACACATTTTTGACCTCTGTTTGAAGGTCAAAAATGTGGTAATGAAAAAATAATCTTGCACACAAGCACATAATGACGCCGACGTTACGCGGGGGGGTGGGGGTACTCAAAGGCGGTGAGCAGCCAGCCCGCAGAGGCATTGCAGAGTTCAGATAAAAAACACTCAGTTCATATAAAGTAGTTCCCTCTGGAGAGATCTGTGCACACTCAGGGTGGGGGTGGGGAGCGCTGCCAAGGGCGGCCAGAGGCGAATCCAGAGTCCTGAAATGATGACAGAATGTTTATTCAGCTGGGCTCCTCTGAAAAGTCTGTGGAATTCCTCAGTAGAAGGATTGGGAGGGTGAGAGCGTCAGGTTTACAAAACTTTTCCAGGCGTGTTGAGATAAGCAGTCAAGGAGCCACATTTCAGATAAACATGATTGTTTTGGGAACAGGCAGAACTTTAATGACATCTACCATCAGTCTGTGTCGGTCCACTCGCTTCCGAAATGTCCAAATTAAATGAACATACCAATGGAACGTGCGTGAGAAAATCCCCGAGATCTCCATTCAGCCATAAGTCGGGGTTCAGCAGGCAGCCTGACCAGGTCCAGATTTGCTGCCGACGTTTTCCTTGTGTGTTGATAGACCAGGAACCAGCCAAATCCAAAAAGCAGGAACCAGTTGTCATAAATCCAATTAAATATGCATCCTTAAAATCCACAGATGACAGCAGAGATAGACACGTCATCAAGTCTTCCAAGTCAATGAGATATCCAGCTGGGTGCATGCTAACAGGGCAAGTCGGCTCGCCTACAGCCTGTCTTCTCTTTAAATATATTTTTATCAGTTGTGTTGAGGGACCAACTGACCAAATTGAAGTCCATAGTTATGATTCTGAAGATTTTGTAGAAGAGAGGCTCTCAGACATTTTCACAGACAAGACAAAGCAAAGCAGAGACCGAGAGGAGACGTCCACCCTTGAGAAGAGCAAGTCCTTATGTACATTATAGAGGTCAAAATACTCAAGTTTGATTAACTTGTGATTATTAGCTCTGGAGCTAATGCTATTAGCCCAAAAGCTAACACTTTTAGTTCTCTGGCTGACACTTTAGGCTATGTATCAGCTTTGGCACTCAACACTATTATCTCTTGAGCTAACGTGAAAGTTGAATCATTTCTGCATTCTCCTCTGTCAACACGCTCCAGTTCAAATTCAAGAGCTGAACATCAGATAAAGTCAGAAATTAACATTTCAAGCTGAATGGAGCTCGTACTAGAGCAAACTTGTCTACATCATTTATCCAATATGCATTTCGAGATAAAAAGGTGATATCCATGCACCACCTGGTACAGTAGGTGGTTGGGTTAAATGCAGAGACGAATTTCGTCTGTGTATGGGAAACATACGCAGATGACAGGTAAATACATTATTATTATTATTATTATTATTATTATTATGTGTCATACCCTAAATTAAGGTTCATGCAGTGGTCTAGTCTACATTTTCGTAGTAAGTATACAGGGTACTGTGCTTAGAAACCAAGTACACCGTTGCGGTTAGTACAATATAGTCATCAATTTTATTAACTTTTTAAGTATATTGAAAATTTCCAAATTTCTCTGATGCTTATATTTGAATAAATGCACAACAAACTTCATACAACAAGTTGGGTTTGTATTAAAAACGTAATCGAATTTGTAAATCAGTATCAAAGCAAAACATTTTCAAGTATTAAGTAGTAAGTGTAGAATTACACAATTCACTGGATAGGCATACTGTATGTAAGTGCTGCATTAAGATAGATTGTTATGGAAGTGTTTGACTGCCGTTTAACGTATCAAATGACACATGCTCAATGGCATACGTTACTGGGCACTTTTTAGTGTGTATACTGAAATTCATTATATTTTCTAGTCTGTATATCTAGCTGTATATCGCATAGACTACACCACTGGGTTCATAGTTCAAGGTTCTTTATTGTCATTCGCATCACATGTGGCACATGAGGTCAAACAAGATTGTGCAGGCCTATCCAAGGTCTCAGTTACACCCAACACATATTTTTTTAATTAAAAATGAAAAAATCTATATAAAACTAAATGGTATAATAATTTTATGGACTATTTTTTATAGCTGAAGAAATTGCTTATCAAATAAGGTCTATTTTTCCAACTAGTCAAATATAATTTTAAGGCCCAAAGTAGTAGTTTCTGGAAGTTTCATTACAATACAATACGGTACTTGTTTATGCAATATTTTGCTAACAGTCAAACAAACACAGACCTTGACAGGCAAAAACAACATTGCCCAACTTTTGAGGTTCGGCAAGCAACAAATGCAGCTATTCTAAAAAAGTGCATTCTCAGAAATGTGTGTTTTGTACATCAACTTTGTGTATGAATTTAGTAGCGTGGCACATTGTCTTAGCAGAAGTGTTGAGGGAAGATCTTAAGCAAACCAACAGGTCACAGGTTATACCAAGCGTTCTAATTTCAAAATCAGCTTGTTACTGTGCATCATGACCTTGCAGCACAGTTATTTTATTTACTTCTGCCCTTGCTCAAACCACAGCGTTAGTTGGAAATTACTGCTTCCCTGTGAGTCATTATTCAGAACTCATCTGATCGCTCTTCATTCCATCCATAAGTATGTTATTAATTTGCAGCCAGGCAAGAATTCAGACTCCACTCCATCACTCTTGTTTTGTCACATATGCCCTTCAGTGATGCTTGCCATTCATCCAGGTTTTAACGATACACTCCCAGAGACCGAATGTTCTGGTCGACTGGCACCATTAAAATCCCCACACTTGCTGTTTTTGTTTCAACAGAAGAAATTGGAAATGGAATGGAATCAGAACCTGTTTAATGTTCACACACATCTGATACATTCACCCTTTAGGGCTGGACGATATGGCCAAAGCTTTTATCACAATATATTTCTTAAGTTCAGTCGAAAATGATATAATTCGATACAATATAAAAGCCCCAGAAAAACTGTACAAACGGTACAAATAAATTCATGCTCACCTTTATTTGTATTTAGCCTTAAAAAAATTGAAATCACCATCAAATTATCCTAAAATTCTCAACTTTGTCAATATTAATAGTTTTAACTTTAAACAACAACATAACCCTAACCCATGAATCAAACGTTTGCTGCATGCGTTTCTCTTTTGATACAGCTGGGGGGTGTTGTTTCAGGGACACGTTGGCTTCAACTTGTGCTTCATCGAGTGGAAACTCTTCAGATGAAACAAGTTCGATGTGTTCCCACCGCTAGTTGGCACGACTCTCCGTCACATTTTGCAGCCCACTGACTGAAACCTGCAGTTTATCGGATCTTAGATAGCCGAACCATTTCCACATTTTCGAATTAGTCTTTCCTCTCTTATCAGTGATGTCATCAGCTTTCTCCTCACTTGTGAAACTTGTTCAGGCACATTCTGACGGTCATGGGAACTCATTTTGAAGTGAAAACTGAACGCATGTTGGAGCTTAGCCTAGCCTAGCCTGCTACCGCTGACTCCTTCGAGCTGTGGTGTTTGTCACCATGCACTTACGTAGTTGTGTCACAACTTTTTCTGTTTGGGTTGAAACTGAAGCGGCTGCTTCAACCCAAACAGAAAAAGAAAAGTGTCAGTGAAACGCTGTAATCATATCGAAATATCAAAAATGTGCTTAAAACTAGGGATGCACCGATCCACATTTCTCACTTCCGATCCGATACTGATACTTAAAAACTGAGTATCGACCGATACCGATACTTTCCCGATCCAATACCGTTCAGGT